>BDUI01009057.1:35229-46566 GCA_002335545.1 Apodemus speciosus
ATGGATGGATGGATGGATGGATGGATGATGGGTCAGAGATGAATCATATATGAATCATAAAATGAGAGTATTAGGAAGTATTCAGTGAGGTTCTATGTGGTTCCACAGTTGTCAACCGAGTCACACAAAACAACAGGTCAGAACTGGCTTTAACTGAGGCAGTTTTGTGTGGTCTGACAGAAAAGATTACATAAGTAAGTCAACCTTTCTGAACACAGCAATCTTTGTGGCCTTGGGTGCCAGTCCTTTGCTGAATGCTCTAAGAACATATTTCCTCTGCATTAGTTCGCCTCTGTAAATAGATCCACAGCATCCATTCGTTTCCCTTAGAAAGGGGACTTTCCATCTTCTGTGACCTAGATGGAATTAAACACTGGAGGCAACTTGCTCTTTGTGGCTTTGCCTGCTACTTCTCTCATTTACACATCTCCAAGCACGGCTCGTCCTAAAAGACAAAGCCGGGTCCCATCTAATCGCACTCAGAGCCAAGGTCCCTCCAGGGTTTGTTCCTCATTCCATTTGGCACAGCAGTAACTGTGTGTGACAGCATCAGCCCCACAGCTCCAGTGGACACCAGGCTCCTATCCACATGCTAGCTCTTCCTTGGCCTTCAGGAAGATCTGCCTACCTCTTCTCTCTGACAAGATCTCAGTGTGGAGCACAGTCTGGCCTAGAACCTGCAACCACCCTTCCTCTGCACAGGAAGCCTCAGGGTGAACCCCCATGTCCCGCTTCACACAAACCATTTCTGAATGGTTGTTTCTTAGACCGTCGTGTAATCTACCCTTTTCAAAATGTCCTCGACTATGAAATAAAGCAAAAGGGGACAACTTGCCAATTTACTAACACTTTAACCAGTATGAAAACACATAGCCACCAAGTCTAAATATAACATGTAAAACTAGTACCAAAGCAACCTAATTTATTTTCTTAAAAGTTTAGAACTTAAATAAAATATCATTTTTTTAAAAAAAGGATATATACCACAAAAAATAGATCTTTAATAGGAAATTGTATTTCAAAAAATTTAAATAATACTTAGTTCAAAAAACCTTTTGATGGAGAAATTGATATAGCAAAACTCACAAACATGAATTAAAATATTCCTGTATATTTGGGGTTGACTTAAGAAATTATAAAACTCATGTATGAAGTTTATGGGTATTAATTGCCACTTAAATTGCTATCTATTCTGATTAAACTGTGGGGCCTTCCCCCCACACACACTTTTTTGCTACAGCTTAGAATTCTAACAGATTGTCTTCAAATGTCATTTTTGCTCTGCTTGGCTAAAATCCTGTGCTGTTAAGTTCTTCATTCCATGAAACTCTTAAGATTTCCCTTTGCTAGACAATACATACAGAGCTGGTGACAATAACTGCCCTTAGGGAATAGAAGCCTCTTTTGGCCTGCAAAAGGTGTCACCTGACCTTGAAATATCTGACAAATCTCTTTGGCACACTTTACAACTGGGTTTTCATAAACACACACACACAYACTTCCCATAGTTGATGACATAAAATTTGACAAAGGAACACTGTGCCAGCAAGTGTCTCTTGTCTTTTTGTAGTTTTACGGCCAGAATCTCATTCATAAACAGAAGAGAACAGAAAAAGCCACAAGGCAGAAAGTGTCACATAGTGACACCACCACCCAAAATGTGACCTCGCCTGCTTCTGGTCCTCTCATTATCATTACAAAGGCGCCTTAGACAAGGGCACCTTTTCTAGTTGACTTCTGAGCTTAGGCAAATGAAGTGAAACTCCAGAACAAAAACTTTCTCTCTCCTCTACTTTTGAACTTCTGGATGGGCAGGTCTAGCCTGGAAAACAGCAACCTTTGTGCACTGGCACTTCTCTAAAACACACCCAACCTTAGAAAACCCAGAAGCTGAGGAGTCCTTTCCAAGAGCAAACGTGTGTGTTTCATTTCATCTTCCCAAGCACGTTACAGGGCAGGTTGTATCCTTAGTTCACAAACACACATCTCCACAACGCAGCTGGCTAACAGAGCAAGGCTCACCTCCCTACTCTAACGCGTTCCCTCTCATCCTTCTCCACAAACCGCATCCAGCTTAAGGACCAGTGACCATCAAAGCATCCCATGGTCTCCGCCAGACAAACCGGTCAGCTTGGCTTCTCCATGACCACTTTGGTTTCTTTTCTTTTCTTTCTTTTTTGAGTCTGGTTTCTTCTCAGGTCTCTTGGAGGTACTAATATATAATGAAATAAACTTACTGTTTTCTTTAACACTTTGAGAGCATAGGGCTTCTGGGTCCCCTTCTGTTTGCATCTGTACACAATGGATGTAGCACCCCTTGAGGGGGAAAAAGACAAAAAGAAAGTGTTATGCTGTGGACACGACTTAATGAGGACATCTTTCAGTGAACTCTTCAATCGAAGACTTCAAATGAAAATCTTGCAGATAGGTTCATGGCTAACAAGGCTTCGTACGTCCTAGATGCTGGCCTGAGATGGCAGAAACTCTTTTTTTATTTTTTTCCTTACAACTGAAATTTCTCACAAAATTCCAGGCTTTTTACTGGCTTTTCCTCCTGTTGCAAGTAGCACACCCAAGATCACTGCATTTGATGGGCTGTTAAATAAATAAAGTTCTCAGGAAAATAGTGTCTTTCAAGAACAGCCACTCACTGGAATCCCAGGAGTCCTAAAAGTGTGTGTTTGGAGTGAAATAAAGCAGAGAGCTTCAGAAACTGGGTTTTGATTTTCGTGATTAAACAACCTGCACTTCTTCAAGTTGGTCAGGGAGCTAGGGAATACCCACCCCACCCTTCTGTGAGCTGTTGCGGAGTGATAAGGTATTCCATGGCTATTGCCGTCCGTCCACTGTGGTGGAGGAGAACGGTGAGGTCTGAATGCTCCCATGCCACACCTAAAAGCAAGAGAGTAGGAAGATAGACAGGAAGGGAACTACAGGACAAGCTGGCTTAAGTTTCAACAGTGAGAAAGAACTTTCTGAAAGGCCTGAAAGTAAGATAGGCTTGAATTAGGCCTTTTAGACTCTAAAGACCAAGTATAAAGACTTTTCTGATGGGGCTGGTGAGATGGCTCAGTGGTTAAGAGCACCGACTGTTCTTCCGAAGGTTCTGAGTTCAAATCCCAGCAACCACATGGTGGCTCACAACCATCCGGAATGATATCTGATTCCCTCTTCTGGTGTGTCTGAAGTCTACAATGTACTTACATATAGTAATAAATAATCTTTTAAAAAAAAGACTTCTGATGATGCATTCAGCTCATGGCCCTTTAACTCTACATGAGCAAAGGAATTATAACAAATATGTCCTGGATACACAATATAGCAGACTTCTGACAGACAGAAGTCATGTCTGGTGTATCACAGTTGTTTCAAGTTAAGAAAAGTCTTAAGAGACCATAAACATACACACCGAGATACAGGGAGTTCTCTAGGTGTAGTTAGTGAAGGTAAAAATAAAGATGGTCATACTATTTGTTAAGTGTTAGGATATTATTTCAAGGTAGACCCTGAAAATATATAACCAAGATCAATGACTAAAATAAATTATTTAAAATAAAAATCAATAAAAAGTTAAATGCAAAACTTAAAATTGGATGCAAAGGAGGAAAAAAATCATGGAACTCAACAAGTAAAACAGCCATAAGGTAGTAGGTTGAAATTCAATAGTAATAATTACAATAAATTTAAACTTTGTATATCAGTTTCATTAATATCAAAAAAAAGTAAATCTCAGAAAATTGATAGAGGAATGTTATTTAATTTTAAAAGGCCAAATTCCCCAAACTAACACAATGTGCATAAATGTACATGCATCTAACAACAGATCTCCAAGATACAGGCTGCTCGTGCAGAGAGCCCAAAGGAGTAAGAATGACCATAAATACACTCAGGGACTGAAGATGTTCTCAGCAATTGCTAGAAAACGTAGACAAAATTTCACTAAGGATACAGAACACATGGGTGATGTTTCCAACTAAATTAATCTAGTTTATATTTACAGAAAACTAAATGAGCAGCTGAACGCAAAATCTATACAGAGATAGTTCTATGTCTATGTGAAGACTCCATCCTTTAATATAGAGACAGTTCAGTAGAGAAAGAATCATCCTCTGTCAAGTATGGATAAAATAAGAGACGCTTGGGGCAGGGGTGGGGGTGGGGGGTGGGGGGTGGGGGGTGGCAGGGACAATGGAATGGAAGAAAATATTTATAAAACATACCAGACAAAAGGCAAATATCAAAAATGTGTAAGGAACTTAACTCCATATTAAGAAAATAAAGTCAGAGATTCAAACAGTGGAAAAGGACTAGATATTTCTTAAAAAGTAGACATGCCAGTGTCCAGCTGTTATAGATACTACATACAACTAGTCATCAGAGACAGCAAATACAAAGAACATGAGATGTCATGTTCTGCCTGTTGAAATGGCTTTTATAAAAAAAGATGAACCAAATGAAGTATTTCTGAAGATGTACAAGGTAATTTATGTACATTGTTACTTGGGATTAAATTAACACAGCCAATGTTTAAAAAAAATGACACAACTATAAACTATCCTTTAAACATTTCAGCATATTGATGTCCTGATTCAATAGTCCAACAGTGAGTATGTTATCAAAGAAATGACATAAGTGTGCCAAAGAGTTATCTGCTCTCCCACGTTCGCTGTAGTATCATTAATAATGATCAAGACATGAAATCCACCCAAGTGGCCACCCTGACGTGAATGTGACAGGCACACACACAATGAAATACTATAAAAACAAGACAGTCCTGTCATTTTCCAGAAACACAGATAAACTTGGAAGATCGCATTAAAATAAATAAAGCCAGGCTTAAGAAGACAAATATGAATGGCTTCACTTCCATGTCAAGCCTAGAAAACCTCACAGAAAAAGAATAGAAATCTAGAAGGTATTAGTCCCAGCTCTGGCGAGGTAGAAGCAGGTGGATCTCTGTGAATTTGGGGCCGGCCTGATCCCCACAGTGTTCAGGCCTGCTAGGGCTATTTCCTGGCTTCTACTTATGCTCCAAGTTAAAGACACAAAAGGAAAGATTGGAAAATCAGGATCTGCCTATGAGAAAGAATATGTGATATTTGCCTCTCTAGGTTTCAGTGACCTAACTTGGTGTAAATATTTTTCTGTAAATTTCATGATAGTTGGTGAGTGGAACAAAAGAAAAGAGATGAACACTGATTATTAAAGTAGCAAGCAGSAACAGGGACAGGGGAGCGGGGAAATTAATCAGAATTAAGGTTCTATGAACACGCCTAGTGAGCAAGCTAATCTCAAAATACAACTTAGAAAATGCCCTGCTCTCTCACATTCCTGAAGTATCATTAATAACGATCAAGACATGAAATCCACCCATAACTGCAGCCTAGAGAGTCAAATACTGAGCATTCTTCCTCATAGGCAGATCCTGGTTTCCAATGATTCCTTTTGTGTCTTTAACGTGAGGCGTAAGTAGAAGCCAGGAAAAGCAGTAGGTGCACAAGACTGGTCCCAGAAGGAAAGGGCGATTAAATGGAAATCACAGTCTCATGTGCTGGATGCGTCCCTCCACATTACTCTTTAGGGTTCTAATAAACCACAAGGATCTTCAAAACAACACACCCTCGAGCCATTTCCCTTGGTGGCCATGGGGGTCTGAATGACAATGGATCCCAAGGCTATCTGAATACCCAGTTCCTATTTGGTGGAACTTTTGCAAAAGATTAGCCTGTGGCCCAGCAGAAATGGAGCTACACTTAGGGACTTTCATCAGTTTCCCTTCCTTTTATGTTCCTTAGGAAGAGTGCTTGGGGCCTGTAAGACAGCTTAGCATGTAAACACACTTGCCACAAAGCATGACCACCTGGGTTCAATGCCAGAGACCCATGTAGTGGAAGGGCAGAACTGACTACCACCAATTGTCTTCTGACTTCCACGTGCACACAGAAGCACATGTGATCCCCAATACACATGCACACGTGCACGCACACACACACATGCACGCACACACAGACACACGTGTCAATTTAGGGTTATAAGTAATCTTTCATAATTCATCTAATGTAAAACTAATGGAAAAGATAGGACTGTCAGTCACAAAAGAGTAACAAAATGGAATGCAGGGTGACACGCTGTGCTTTCAGGTTTGACAGTTCCTATAAACCACGGCTTTGTTTCTAGATATTTTATCAGGGAAGAGTGCTAGCCGGATCTTGGCAGTTAGGAAACTATTTCCTATAGCAACACATACATAATGAAAATAAAATAAAAATCGAATGCAACAAGCGAACAAAAGTAAAATGCTTCAAAATGTTTAAACATGATTAATATTTTGACATAACAACATCCATTAAGTACCACCACACTAGGAAAAGATGAGTCTTTAGTCCCGTGGCAATACTTCTGCCTTTCACAAAAGAGTAACACTCTAATAATTTGTGGAGCCCCATGACCTTAGCAAAGACAACGTTCCACAGCCAGGAAGCATATTGTCACAGACACAGGCAGAGTCAAGATCTAGAGGTGTCAGCTGAAGCTCTGTGATATTGTGGGTTAAAGATTCTGAGTCTGAATTCTCTTGCATTTCCAAAGAGTGGCCTGATCCCAATGCCCTGCTGGTCCCCCAGGAGAAAGCTAATGTCTGACCTGTGAGCGCCTGCAGTGAGGGAATGACTTCGTTGCTGCTCTGTTTTAACAATGTACTATCTCATATCCCTTTTTCAGAAGTGTTGTATGTATCCAAGCTTCTGATTTACTATTTCCATTTGAATAGGATTTCACCTGTAAGTGATCTTTTCAATACAACTGGTTACCCCCGGCTCTCAGAAAGCAAATGGACAGAATTTCATTGGGGGGGGGGGGTGTGAAGAAAAACAACTAACTTTTTAAAAGTAAAGTAAGAAAGAAGAGAACACAGGAGTGAGACTGAGAGACAATTATGAGCCAGAGCGTGTGCCAAAGGAGACGGAAAGAGGATGCTGTGTCCTGTGAATCTGCCTGAGGAGCCTGGAAAGATGGAGAACTGGATCAATTGTCCTGTAAGCAGTAGCAAAGGACTTCACACTTGAAACATCTTCAAATATCCTACCTCAAGCRTTTCCCTCAAATCCCTAAATTAGCCCAGATGCTCCTCTGTAGCTTCAGCAGAACAATAAGKGGCATGTATGTGTGTATAATACATACTACATTGCAAAATTAGATGGATTATGCATGTACTATCATCATATTATACGTGGTTTTTAAAAAACCCATTACAGTGTGGACTGACTTCTCTTTATGTTTAATGAAAAGTATAGTGTTGTTTGTGCTTGTAACATTTCAAACCTTGGTGTGTGTGTGTGTGTGTGTGTGTGTGTGTGTGTGTGTGTGTGTGTGTGTGTGTGTGTKTGATGATAAGCACTGTATTAGGTGAAACTTCAGCTCAGGGTAACTTTTCTAACACTAATGGCCAAGAAAACCAGTGTAAAAAGCTAGTCTCTGAGAGACTATTGATTTTCACGAAAAGCACAGCAGTTAAGAGACTCACTGGAGTGGTTTCTGGCCTCCTTAGTCATTTTGTTACAGAGCTGTAAGGGAACAGACAGGCACAGTGAAGCTCCTGGATGAGCCACACGTGTCTATATACAAATCTCCTTGTTTCTGTTGGATCTCAGAATTATAGTGCAATTCCCTACAGAGGCTATTATGGAATGAAGGTGCAATACTACTGAGTGCGTTTCCATGCTAAAAGTAATTGGTAAAATTAAAATCGATGTCTTTTTAAAGGTATTTGTATGTTTATGTGTACGTCCGCACATATTCATGCGCTCGTACCTGTGTGTGCCTGTGTGCACCGTGTGCATTTGTGTGTATATATGTGCGTGTGAAGACCAGAGTTGAGGACAGGTGTTTTCCTCTTTCACTACCTTACTGTATGAGACAGGGAGTCTTGCTCAACTTGATGTTCACTGACTTAGCCAGACTGGCTCACCAGCAAGGCACTGGGACCTTCCCACTACTCGGCCTCTCAGGTGCTAGAATCATTGAACTGTACTGCTGGGCTCATCTTTTCACATGGCTTACGGAGGTCCGCCYCAGGTCCTTGTGACTACAGAGCAAGCTCTTTACCAACTTAGCTGTAACCCTAGCCCTGCCCTGACTTTCATATTGAAATAATTTTATATAAACATACTAAAATAATATTCTAGTTTAAGGTTCACACATTTAAGCCTGACATTTGATTTTGGAAAATAATAYATACTATGTCTTGAACAAATTTACTGAAGTGCTATTTCTGCATAAATCTAGTTAGACGATTTTTAATTTAATTATCCCAGACATTAAAGGTATTCACTTATATATATCTGTATATTGAGAAGTCCTTGAAGTATTTTCAAAGCTTTGTCCAAAATCTAATTTTTATATTGAAATTGTTGATGAGTTAATTCAACATGGTGACAGAGCTGACTAATCAATGCTAATCAATAGACTTTCTTTTCCATGAATTATTGACCAGGAGTCACTTTTCARTTGGTTACTTTTTCAAACTTTTTATAAGTGTAAATACATTGGTCAGTTTTGAAAATCATTTTCCCTAACTTTTTTCTATTTTTGATTTTTTTAAAAAAAATTTTATCAGCTATCATAGGTGAAAATAGAACAGGATGAATGTTACAGGCTACATACTGGTAATTGGATTGTTAATCTTATCTTTGAACAGGATKATTTCACTGGATTTTTTTTTACTCAATTTTTTTAGAATTTACATTATAATGAATTCCCCATTTGTGTCACAAGGCAGCTCCTCAGTTCTCTTTAACCATAGTGCTCCAAGGTCTTCCTCCAGCATCAAGGACAAAAGCAAACAAATGAAAATCAAAACACTATCCCTTAGCTCAACAATCAACGGAAGAAAAAAAAGTTCAAATGACTTAATGTTGGCCAACATTTTAAACCTACAACTGAGGAATTGGATGGCTGGAATTGASGGGCCGTCGTTTTCTAGAAGCATTCCARGTGAGTCAAATATCAGCCTCCCAATAAATCTCAAAACTTCCATGTCAGAGAACAATACCCAGACCTTAGGATGCCCCCAAGCTCACAGTCTGAGATAAGCCTGGCATCAGAGTGTTTCCTAAATACTCTTCCCCTTCTCGTGCTTGTGTTCACGCTGAGTGCTGCTGGGATCTGTGTTCCACTTGGTGTTACATCCTCGCTCTTCCGGCTGTCTACCTGAATCTTTCTTAGCTTTTGCTTCATCCTGATGCCAGCTCACTYCATCCCCACTGTCTCACAGACCCCTACTCTCCTTGAAGAGGCCCCACTCTTCCCTCTTCAATCTGGTCATCAACTTGAACTCCATATTCCAAAAGCCGTGCTTGAATTGAAAGGATGAGAATTACAGCCTAAAAATCCCCCGTGCCTAACTCTCAAATGACCCCAAGAAGTCAGAAGTTTAGCCKGCTCTTTGTTAGGAACTAGGTGTAAGGTCACATTCCTTGAGCCCACTCTTTGTTAGGAACTAGGCAAAAGGGGCCTTGAATACGTGATCCTGGCCCCATAACGGGAAATGAGTACGTGATCCTGGCCCCCGTCAGCGCCCTGGTCCTTGGAGCTTGTGCTTGGATAATTTAAACTGATTGGCTTAGAAGCTATGGAGTGGTACAAATCAATTGGCTCGCACTGTGGGCTTGGATAATTTAAACCGATTGGCTTAGAAGCTATGGAGCGGTACAAATCAATTGGCTCGCACTGCGTGGGCTCTCGATGCTAAGGAATGATTGGTTTGCAATAGGCGGGTTTTGTTGTAAACCTATAAAAGCTGTCCCGATTCTGCACTGGGGTCCACAGTCCTCTACCCCTGCGTGGTGTACGACTGTGAACCCCAGAGCCTCTGGAATAAAAATCCTCTTGCTGTTGCATCAAGACCTTTTCTTGCGAGTGATTTGGGTGTCGCCTTCCGAGGCGTGGGGTGCTGGGGGGGCTCATTTTTCGGGTCTTACAGAATGCCTACCACATCCTTCAGAAGCTATCTGTCCACATCTAACTATTAATGTTCATCCTGACGCCCGGACCCCTTCAAAAGACTCTTCTAGAAATGATTTTTCTTGTTTGAAAAAAAAAATATATTACTGAAGACCTTGCCCTTATGAAGCAAAAGCCTGAAAATTTGAAAGTGCCGAATTTCAGGCCCCGGGAGAGAAAGAGCCTTGAATCTGTTCTCCAGCACAAAGAAGCACGTGTCAGAAACCAACTCCTAGAATAAAAGGCGGCAACCTTCTTACAGGTCCTTCACYTTGTTTCAAACTACTCAGTGCCTCACACTGTTGCCAATGAAACTTCTTATGAGTGGTTTCGTTTCCCCGCCCTGTCTAGGGCCATGCAGAAGGAACAATAGTCAGCTTTAGAACTCATGGAATGTGGCCTATGAGTTAGGGCAATCACAACAGATTTGCCGCAAAGAGGCGTTGGAGCCAGAGAACTACCCGCCTGCCAGGAGGACCTCATGTTGAGGAGTTTTGCCCTGCTAGCTGTCTTCGCATTCCTCTCAACCTAAAGAAAACCAAAACCTTATTAGACTTCCAGTCGCTCACTGGGCAGTACCTCCGGCACTCACAATAAGAGTGCTTGATCTCTTTCAGGAGTTGCTGCTGGAGCAGATTCATGATTCAGTCACCACCGTAGGGAAGACCTTGGAAGTGTGGATTGTCATAAATGACCATCATAGAAAGCATATGGGAAAATAAATTGTTAGTAACACTAGTAAAACTAGTAGCTTTGACGCAGAAAATCTTAGACAGCAATGTGAAGTTCAGAAAAATGCACCGTTACTAGTTGAGTAGGGACGTTTTGAGGTCAGGGAACAGGAACAATGTTCCTGTCTAACTAGCATTGGCTGGCCTGACTCACTGAGGCTGGACTGGCTGTTTAGGTGATGATTGATTTCTTGTCTCCATTTTTGCCCTCAGCTTCCTGATATGATTTAATAAGAATTGCTGATGAGCAGATATGCATTCTGAGGATTAAGAGTAGAAATGGCTGACTGTTTTATATAAAAGTTTTGATTTGTGATTCTTTTAAAATTTTTATGAGATCACTTTTTAAGATAACTAATAAAATAACTGATCCTTTCTTTGTAACCACAAATTGCTGCCAGCCAGTAAGAACAGCTGGCTGAGAAAATTACCTTGCCTGCTTGCTCATACTTTATTAATCTATAACAAGTGTGGGTTCTTGGAAATAACTTTTTAAAAATTTTTTAAAGGTTTATTTATTTATTATACGTGAGTACACTGTAGCTATCTTCAGACACTCCAGAAGAGGGTGTCAGATCTCTCATTACAGATGGTTGTGAGCCACCAT
>BDUI01009060.1:40173-50351 GCA_002335545.1 Apodemus speciosus
TTTCTTTCTTTCTTTCTTTCTTTCTTTCTTTCTTTCTTTCTCCCTCTCTTTCTTTCTTTCCTATTTAACCAGGCAGAAAGAAGGCCTTTCTTGCCCCTTGGCTCAGGAAACCTTGAGCCTCAACCTTAAACTCTGCCTCCAAACCTCAGATCCTTCTAGCTTTGGATCTCTCCCCACCCCTATTAAGCCCACCCCAGTCCCCAGCCCCCTTCCACCACAACAGGAATCTATCCAGGAACAGTTGCTTGCCCTCGAACTCCCCAGCCCGGGGGAGCAGTGCCCAAGGCACAGTCCAAACTGTCTAGGGAGGTTCAGCTGCTGGATTGCCTTGCGGGTGTGAGTGCTGAGCAGCCGGAGGGATGGGTGGTTTGCGTGTGCGCGGCGTGTGTGTGTGAAAGAAAAGGAGAGGTATGAGTCAAAGCCCCACTTTTTACACACTCCCTAACTTCTCTACCCTTTCCTTTCAAGGTAGGACCGGGCCCTGGAGTTGAGCATTTGCCCAGCACTCGCTGCTCTCTACAAAAGCAATTTGCCCAGAAGAGGCAAGCAATACAYCCCTTCCAGACTCCCCGAAAGTAGCGATGCTCTCTTCTACAACCGCTAGACTCATTCAAGGAAAAGATCCCAGGGTGGAGACAGGGGYCTTCTTTGTAGATAATTTTAGCTATTCATTAGATCCCCCACTTGGTCCGAGCTGATTCTCTCAGAATTTACAATGGTCAGAGCATCTAGATTTTGCTCAACTGCAGTCCAAGAGAAATGAAGGGGGGAGGGGGCTGGAATCCTAGTGGTAAGGGCAAATGGAGAGCCAGAAAAGAGCACAGCGTTGCTCCTTCATTCCCTCCCTCATTCTTGCAAGGTGGGACTCAAGTCCAAGTGCCCCCCCACCCTCACCCCCGCCCCCACCTCAGCCACTCCCCAAGTTGCCTCTTGTCAGGACATTTGACTCACACGCACTAGGTGAGGCGATTTAATAGTCCACCTCTTCCTTGCCTCCTAATAAAGTCTGAGAAGCAACTCGCAGTGTAGTTTAGCAAGGTTCCAGGTTCAAAACCTGTAAAGTCCTGGAAGATGTATGGGTTTGGTCCACACCCAGGAGTGCCAGAATTGCTCCCACCGGTTAAGGGCCGAGAGAAGCTGCGGGGCGAAGGGAGGCCAGAGAGGCTGGAGAGTCGGGGGGGGGGGGGGCTGCATACTAGATAGATTGTACCTGCCTCATCATTATCCTGGCTGACGGGGGCTGCCACATCGAAAATGGCCTGCAGCACCCACAGAGCCCCAAGGACGTCACCTCCAACGGTCCCTCAGAGGGCTTCCCTCCTGCCAAAAAATTCTTCTTCCTCCGGATCCGATCGGGCCGCAGTTTTCCCCTTTACCCTGCCACACAGCACTTTGGAGGTTTGGCTTGGGCGTGCTCTGTGAGGTTCTGGTTTTCTCGCGGTCTTCTGGCCCGCCCCTGCCCTCCCCCACTTCCCCGCACTTGCCTCCCTCCCCCTTCCCGCCAGTCTCTCTGCCAGCGGAGTTCTAGGGGCTCATTTCTCAAGCTCCTGGTCCCGGGGCTCTACAGACTGCAACCAAAGAGGTGCTTGATTCCCGGGGAAGGAAGGAACGGGTTAAATACACGTGTGGGCTGCTCCGCCGCCCGCCGGCTGCTCCCCGGTCACTGGCGGTCTGGAGGGAGGAGGGGTCTAAGAGGGGCAAGCTTAAATATGAACAGTGAGAAGACRAGGCAGCAGAGTTCGAGACTCCGATTTGTTCTGCAGATGCGGTGCACTGGCTGGCCGCCTCCCTTTGCCAGACCTGAGCGACGTCAGGAAGAGTGCATTGTTTCCAACTCAAGGGTGCAGGAGGGTCTGTCTCTGCCTGCAATCAACAGGCCTTGTAATATGAGAGGTGACACCTTAATCTTGCCAAATATGTGCGGTGTCTTGGGGGTAGGGCAGAGAATGGGGAAAGGAGAGGGGACCGGCGAGAGACCTAGGCAACAGCTGAGAGCAAGGGATGCCCTTTTGTAGAAGAACTGACCCACCTGCCCCCACCCTGACGCCCCCTCCCCAACCCGTGGAGATCGCTTATCCTTTTCTTTATGTCAGACCTGACTAAGGACTTTCTTCTTCTCCTTCCTCCTTCTTTCCACCGAAGGGCTAAAGATCCCCTCCTCCTTCAGGAGACTAAAAACATTTTGGATTTCTAGGAGCTGGGAAGTCAGAGGATGCCGGGCAGAAGAGGCAGAAGGGCACACTTGTTTACAGGCAGATAAAAGACTGTCAGAGTTATAGCAACTTCTAGGCAAACCCAAGTCTCTAAGTAGAAAGGCTAGAGCTCAGAGCCACATATGTAGCTGGAGTTATTAGCATATGGGGCAGGAAGCAATGGAATATGTACACTCCGTAGAAAGCAATGTCTTCTGTTAACTAAGTCGTGCTCTCTCTAAACAGATGCTCTGGTTTTGGCCACCGATCTGTTGACAGCACCTTTGGGTCAATGAGCTTGATTTCTCCCCTTACTGTATCTGAGGCTCTGAATCCTGGAAGCAGTTTGTGAGAGCAGGAACCAGGGCCAGCTTTTTGAAAGCCCGGGGTTTAAAACTCTCTCCTAAGGCAAATTCCTAGAGCTTGCCTTTGGCCTACCCTTATCTTTTGTAACAGCGCCACGGTGTGGTTGAAACAGAAACGAAAGGAGAAGGTGGAAAAGCGTCTTGGGAAACTGCATTGACTTCTGTTGCAGTTCAGTGGACCACCATATGCTTACCTGGAGGCGGAAAGGGTCTCTTGTGCAGCAGTAGTGTGTATAAAGAGAATATTGACCTAGGAAATGAGAAAATCGGTCCTGTTCGACCTGTATATGACAAAGGCAAGCTTCATTATGCAGTTAGTCTTGGCCCACAGAGTTAGCTAGACTTCCTATTGTTTCTTTGACTTGCCTTTGTATRAATAGMGTACCTTAGCGGATCTCCGAGTCGCCTCTGCTGCTGGAGGGCACTGAGAMTGAGCAGCCCCTGCACGTGTGCTTGCTTTTGCTCTCGCTCCCCATCCCCGAGTCATCCAGACAGCTGTTCCAGATGAGGAAGCCAGGAAGTCTGCATTTCTAAAACAAAGCGAAGGCAAAAGATGTCTGCATTAGAAATAGGAACTTAGGGCCAGGGGCGTTCCATGCACCGTGCAATTTTGCCTCCCCATGCCAAATGTGTCAAGCACACAGGTTAGCCTGCCAGTTAGCAGCGATTCCCAAATGCCCTGGGGCATATAGGAGACATTATTTGGTGGGATTGTTTCCTCCCTTCCAAATGAGATTCTTTTTCCCTGGGAGCTGGGTGATGTGTCTATGCTTATTCAGTAAGCTTGGCTCTCTCTAAAATGTCTGCCATCCCAGGAAAGCACATCTTGGCTCCAAGGACCAGCTTAGATCTAGTAGAGATATTAGAAGCGGTATTCTGCTGGAGGGAGGGCTCATCTGTTAAGAGCACTGGTTGCCGATTCAGAGGACCTGGGTTCCATTCCCAGCACCCACATGGCAGCTCACAACTGTAGGTAACTCTAGTTCCAGATGATCTGATACCTTCATACGGACACACGTGCAGGCAAAAGACCAATGCACGTAAAAATAAACAAGTTAGTCATAGTCTAACATCTTTATTGAAAGGGTCAGTTTTGTAGAATGACAGAAGTTTCAGGTTGCTCTCTGAACCTTCAAGATGAGTTTTCAGACAGGTTTCCTAGCTGATCAAAACCCATCGAGAATTGGCAAAATAGTACCAGTCTCCCAGCTGCATTAGGAGGACTAAGTAAATCCAGTGATTTGAGACTTACAGCATAGCGCCTGGCACAGTGCAAGCCCCAGGCCCAAATCTTACAGACCTTACACGGACACCTTGATCAGTCTACTGGTGAGTGATTCTGATCTTTAGAAAGAAAAGCATTTATTATTTGGGCTCCATGTGTCTTTCACTAATATAATTGTGTGTGTGTGTGTGTGTGTGTGTGTACTTTCATGTGTGTGTTTGTGTTCTCAGATAGTATGAAATGAGCAGAATGAAGCAGTGGACATACTTAAAATTTATTTCACTTCCTAATGTGGACTTCATGAAAGACAGAGACAAAGAGTTTAAAAATCTCATCTTATTCATTCCCCACCTCCGAGGCAGAATCGCCTCCTCGTTCAAGAGGAAATTCCAGCATATCCTTCCACTGTTCAGAGATTGCCTAGTTAGTGGATTACTGCCCTGTTATTATCGCTAATTCTGATCTCAGGCTTGTGCTGAACAATATAATGCATTGCACAGAACAACAATGAATCAACTCATTTTGTGAAATAGAACGCATATTTATAATTAGGCTTCAAAAAATTACCCCTAATGATAGAGGGAAGGTGTGTACGCCTGCCACACAGGTGGATCTCAGAGTCACAATCAACTCTCCTGCTTTGCCAGTCATGACACGAATTCCTAACCACCCTATAAATTAGCTTTATGCTGTACCAAACTCCACTCATAAAAAAAAATGACATTAAGGTTTCCTAGGTAACTAATGCATTTCCAAAGGGAATAGGTCTCAGGAGACAAAGAGGGCAGGGAAAAGGGTGGGGGAGGGGAAGAAAAACTTAAAAAAAACCCTTAGATTAGACCCATGTGACATAAACAGAATATTTCACGGGGAGAAACCATAAAGTTTTACTGCGTGCGTTTGACATAGATATGGCATTGCCATCAATTCCATCTTTGGGCAGTAAAATATCCCATAGACTGTCCTCCTATTACATGTGCCTGTTTCCCCTTGCAGATTCAGTTATACAAACTGAGAGACCTGGACCCTTCCATCCAACTGCTGAGCTGTATCAACTCTGAGCCAGCTAACCTGAGCCTGCCTTTCCACCCAAGTATTGAGATGTTACCAAATACCAAAATGAAAGGGAGAACTGAGATCATCTCTATGGACTTGGACTCCAAGAACTTCAGTGCAACCATCATCGAAACAGCAACACTTGCCTCATACCAGAAGAGATGGCCTTTTTGATCACAGCCGTTTGTGAGAGATAAAGATCCCCAGGCCTTTGCAGTGGGGACTCATTAGGGTGTTTGATACATCCCATCCAAGCTTTTATGGGGTCGGTGACAGTGACTCTTCATTGTTCACTTGAGAGTTTAGGATCACTTTGGAAACAGCCCCAGGGGTCTGTCTACGGGGGTGATTCCAGGAAGTTTAACTGGGGGTGGGGTGGGGGTGGGGCAAAGATCTGCCTTGACTGTAGGAAGCACCATTCTGTGGGCTGAGGTCCCAGACTAAACAGTAGGGGCCTGCCAATACTGAGTGGACACCAACATTCATTAACCTGGGCTTCTTGATTGCACACTTGAGGTAAACAGTGCCTCACACCCATGAAAATAGGAATGCCCCGCCAGGAGGGACTGGTACTTCCTATCAGAAGCCAAAACAAACCTTTCCTTTCTTAAGCTGCTTTTGTTAGGTGTTTTGGCACAGCAACAAGAAAAGTAATTACTAGACTGTCCCATGTAGGGTTTCTTTTAAAGACTTCTTTTTAGATTTGCTTTTATTTGTGGGTATATGTGTTTCTCTGTATGTGCTACCTGTGAGCAAGTACCCTTGCAGGCCAGACAAATGCATTATAGAAGCCATCAAAGCAGCTTGTCAGGGATCAAGGTTGCCTGGGAGTTTGGGAGAAGGTAGGCAATAGAGGCCGTGAGCAGGAGTTCATCCAGTCTGACTATGGACCATGTTGGTGAGCATGTCTTACTCCAGGACAGTGGCTTGTCATATAGGGGCAAGAGTGATTTCTCTATTGATCCATCCTCCAAGTAGATTTCTCTGTGAAGGTAACTGTTCATGACAGCTTAGGTAAGAGAGCTCTCACAGACATGCTAGACAAAGCCTTTGGTGCCAGGGTTCTAAGAAATTTATCTAAGGGGTTAGACCATTGGCTTTGCTCCAATGGTTGAAAAGATGTTTAAATCAAAACTCCTTGCATTTGCAGAATCGAGACATGGAGGGAGAAAGTGGTTGAGCCCCGAGACTGTAATAACTCATAGGTGAATGCCTACCCAGAAATTATGGGATCCGAGCCTGAACCTGTGGACAGCGGATGGTTAGCTATGTAGATTTCATTTGAATCCCATCCAGTAGCAACTGGTCACTCATACAAATGTCTGCCCATTTAGCACAGACACAGATTTAAATGTCACCTTTGAAGCCTGCCTGTGGGAAAGCTTCGAGATCTGGAGCTGCTTTCAGATAATAGCCACAAAGCACACGATGTGCATGCTGTCTCTTTATCAAATCCTCTTTTGTGCCTCCAAAAAAAAAAAAAATGAGTGAGAAGCTCCTACTGGTTCTTCCCATACCTCAAGAGGTCTCCCACCAGCAGCTTGCAAAAACAAGATCCCTTGATGTGGAGAGAGTTACTTTTCAAATTAAAATAGTAGTTGTCTCCTCACCCATGTTCACTACCCAGCTGACCGTGGAGACACCTTTAAAATAAAGCAAAGAGGGGAGGCAAGCAGCAGAATTGGAAATGTACAGTCTTCTACACATAGCCATCAATAAATCTAAAGCAGTGAGTTTTGCCCAGAGTTAGCAGGGAGTCTGTGGTTAATGACAATGGAATCAGACCTGGCAAGGGATCACAAGATGACACACTGGTCCACACCCCTTATCTCAAGTTGGAAAACAGCGACTGGCTGCCATGTGGAACCAGCATCTGAGTGCCGTGCGTTCCTGTGGAGCTGGAAGGTGCCTGAGAGTTTCCTAGTCAAGCCCTTCGTTTCACAGAGGGAGTCATCATGATACAGGGAAGTGAAGGGACTTGTCTGAGAACACACAAAAAATCAGACTCATTGGTGAGTGTGTGGTACCCACACTCCTGATTCCCAGCAGACTCAGTTTCCAGCCCATACAACCCCAAGAGACGCGTGACTATTCCCTCCAGGGTACATTCTGTCCACCACTCTTGAGTTCCTATCATTTCTTCTTACTGCCTTCCTTTACTTATTTCAACCTATTTTAATATTTCATTTCCTCTAAATTTCCCCCTTTTGACAACTGGCCAAACTTGAAAAAAATGTGTGCAGAAGGCAGGGTTAAAGCAGGGACTAGAAGGGTCTTAATCAAAGGGAGGTTAGACAATAGCTTTGTCTTAGTGCTGGTGACATAAGGTTGGCTCTTTCTGAAGAGATTTTAATGGATGCTTGAAACCTTAAAGTGTGTGTGCGTGTGTGTGTGTGTGTGTGTGTGTGTGTGTGTGTGTGGTTTTCTATGCATATATACCTATGACAAGATTTAACATGTAAATAAAATACAGTAAGACTAACAACCGATAACAAAACAGAATAATCACAGCAGCATACTGAAAACTATTTTAAATTCACCAGTTTTATATTTCTGGAATTTTCCATCTAAGATGTTCAGATCCTTGTTGGTCATGGGTAACGACAATGGAGAAAAGCAGAACCCTAGATAAGTGGGTGTCTCTCCCCTTAGATAACCTCTGTCTAATTGCTGATAGTTGTTCCGGATGACATTACAAGGCTCCCATCTAAAAACTTTTCACCATTTTCTCTTTTGCTTCCTCATCTTCTCTGTATATTAAAAAAGATGACCAAAATGATTCATTTCACTAAGGGAATGTTTGGTAGAATTTTAGTTTCATTTTTCAAGAAAAGCTCTCCAGGATAGGGCTAGTGTGGGTGGCTGGGAGCTTTAAGGAGCTGACATCATGAGAAGTCAAAGGTGATATCTCTGACACACAGAATTCTCCCAATAGAACCACTCGCTGTTTCCATAGCTCTTGAGTTGTTCTCTTTCTCTGAGGCGATCTTGGGTAAAACTGCCTTGCAGCAAGACTGTGTAAGGGGTTCAAGGTTGGTTGGGTAGCTGATGAGTCAAGATTGCTTCTTAGTGTGAGAATCACATGCTAGTGACCCAGTGCCTTCCATGGGTGGGTGCTGTCTCCAAGTCTGTCACTGATATAATGTAAAATTATTTTGGGCTATGCATGGATAAACACTTTTTAAATTTAATAGTGATATTTATGTTGTGTTAATGCATCAAATCTATTTCTAGAGATATAAAACTTCCCTTAAGCACTTTTATTGGGAAACTTGACTTCTGGCTACATAGGCCAATTTGTAATATACAGAGATTTCCTTCAAGAATATCTTTAAAAGCTGGGAAAATACTTTAAAAGTCATTTGAAGGTTCCATTTATGACCTGGCTGGGGGAAACTCTGGAAGACCAAATCTCCAACATTTAAAAACTATGTCCCAGGGCTTGAGGGTGAAGGTAACTGGACTGTGCAAAAGAAGACATTTCAAAGGAGCTGGGTACAAGGTGAAAATATCTTTCATCTTTGTTTTGTGGTTTTTAGGGCTTTAGGTTTCTAGTTTAAGAGCAAGCCATAGTTGGGACGTGAAGTGGCAAAAAGTTACAAATGATGAAGAAAAGGAAAATTTCCAGTCATACCTGAGATCTCAACAGTCCTCTTTAGGAAATGAAAACAAAATTTAAAATATGTTGCTAAAGAGAAAGATAGTCCTTTAGGCAACACTGACCTTATCACTCTCCATGGAGCATCACACTGATTTGGGCAAGATACATATTCTATTCAAGGATGTGTGGTCTTTTATCACAACAAGATGTGTGCTGGGCACAGAACACATCTCAATCAGTTCAAAGAAAAGATATAAAATTGAGCTAGAACAACAAGAGGAAAGGCCAACAAGCTGTTGGGTATTGAGGTATAGAAAACAGTCTCAGCAATAATGAGGGGAAACTAAATACACAGAATCTCAAGAGTAGATTTCAAAGATGTTATGCCCAGTCAAAGATGCTTTGAAGAAAATGTTTTATCTGATTCTATGCTTTTTTAAAACTAGGTTTAAAAAATTATGTGCATATATGTTTGACTGTGTGTGTGGGTGTGTGCCTGTGGAAGTGCAGGTATCCATGGAGACCAGAAGGGGGTATCAGATCTTCTGACTCTAGAGTTTACAGAGGGATAGGAGGTGCCTGGTGTGGGTACTGGGAATTGAACTTGAGTCTTGTGAAAGCAGCACATGCTCTTAGCCTCTGAGCCTTCTCTCCAGCCCTCCGCTTCAGTTCTTAGAAAGTTCTAGCGTAGCCAGCAGGAAGAATCTGTTGTACGGTTAACCTCTGAGGTGGGAGAAGTGAGAATTGACTGGAAAGAGGTACTAAGGAATTTCCTGGAATGATAGCAGCTTAGATTACAGTGTACACATTTGTCAAAACAGTCAATGAGCAACTAAGGTGTATGCCATTTATTTTATGTACATGTTGCATCTAATGAGAAATGCCCATTAAACAATATTGAATTCAACTTAATTAAATGCAAGCAGAAGTATTTAAAGAAAGAAGTCTGGGTTCCTTTATTTATTCTGAAATTCATCAAAGAATTAAGATGGATTGGTGAACAGGGGGATAAGTAGATAGAGAGACATGAAAGAAACCAAGTATTGTAAAATTCAGATGGTGGATACTGGTCTGTGGATATGACCATTCAGTATAATACTACCTTTCCCTTACATCTGAAATTCCCATAATTAAGAGCTGAATGAAGACGAGAGCATTTTGAAATAACTGGACAGCAGTCAGAGCATCGTGAATGTGAGGGACAGGCTCTCTAGAAAGGGAAGTGCCGGAAGAAGGAGGCTCAGCATCGCTGCACTTCCCCGTGAGGCACAGGTGGATTTGAAGTGGTGACTGGGAAGACAGGACTGCCATGAGCTTGCACAGCCTTTCCAGGTTCCAGAGATGGACACTGGAGTTAAGATTCACCGAGGAACAGTGCATCTTAGTACTGATTATTGAGAGCCCCGCTTAGTGCCAGGAAGGAAACAAAGCAGAATCACATTTAAAGGGAGAGAAATTCAGGTATTAAACATCTCAATCCAAAGATGAATTTTCTTCAGTCTGATTGCATCGTAAAGACAAAAGAAAATTTTTGTTGTTACAAAAGGACAGTGTGCTTTGAATGATTTGTACAATTCTATCTAAGCGATCTATATTCTTCAGTTGTGAAGTATTAAGAAATAGGTCTAAATCATCAAGGACCTAAAGAAAAAATATCATATAACAAAACTAATATTAAGGATAGTCACACATCGAACTCATTACACACAGACTTTACAATAATTTCGCGTGTTGAAAAT
>BDUI01009061.1:18984-37240 GCA_002335545.1 Apodemus speciosus
CTCTAACTTCCTCATGATTCTTTTCATTTTTTCAAAATTTTCTCTTTCAAAAAAATGGATATTTTACTTATTTATATTTCGAACGTTATCCCCTTTCCCAGCTTCCCCTGAAAACTCCCTATYTTATCCTCCCTTACCCTGCTTCTTTGAGGGTGCACTGCCACCCACCTATCTACTCCCACCTCACCACCCTAGCTAGCATTCCTCCACATTGGGGAATGAAGCCTTCACAGGACCAAGGCCCTCCCTTCTCATTGATGACAGATAAGGCCCCTTCATCTCCTTCAGTCCTTCCCCTAACTCCTCCATTAGGGTCCCTGTGCTCAGTCTGATGGTTGATTGCAAGTATCTACATATGTATTAGTCAGGATCTGGCAGAGCCTCTCATGCAACAGTTGTATTAGGTTCCTGTCAGCAAGCACTTCTTGGCATCAGCAATAATGTGTGGGTTTGGTATTTGCATATGGGATGGATCCACAGGTAGGTCAGTCTCTGGATGATCTTTCCTTCAGTCTCTGCTCCACTCTTTGTCCCTGTATTTCCTTCAGACTGGGTTAAAATTTTGGAGATGGGTGGGTGTCACTATCCCTCAACTGGTAGGCCATGCCTAAACCCTGGATATGGTCTCAACAGGTTGTCCCTCAACTTTTTGGGGTTATTTAAGCTAATGTCATCATTGTGGGGTCATCATTCTTTTATTTATGTTCTTTGTTTATATTGTCCYACCAYCCTCAGTGTGAATCTTCACTTGCACTTATTTCAAAAACTCATCCAGTCACTACAGAAGCACTAAGACTCTACACACTCTGCATTGCCTGTTCCTTCTCAACACACTGATCTGATAGTCATTCTAGCCTGTCAAATTTTTTGTGTGGAATGATGTTGGAAAAATTTCATGGCTAAGATAAAAGAATCATATATAATGTTCAACTTTTGGCAGAAAGTGGAAAGTAAATCGAAATTACCTTATAATGTCAGCTATATTTAGAAACTTGATAATTTTAGTATCACCATTTGGAACAAAATAAATGGAAAATTGATTACCACTCAGTGAATATTTCCATTCATCATTTTCAAATAAACCCACATTATTAAATGTTTATACTTAATTTACCAATATTTTACATACTTAAATTTACCAATGAGTTCTGAAAATGATATAATCATAATTGTTTTATAGTTCTAATTATTTAATAGTATATTTTGGTGTTTGTGGTAGACAAACACATAAACTAAATTCAATAGGGAAAGTGTAACATCTAATGTGTAGCATCATAGCTTCTGTTCTGACTGCCTGTTCTAACTGCATAGAAATTCACTGAACTGTATAGAGTCGAGGTCATGTTAATTTTGGTATGTGAGTTCTTTTTATTTGTAAATTTTTATAATGTAGTTTACACAAGTTCAAGTTATCTAACATGTCCTCCTGGCTATTTTTTGAAAATAAAATTAATACCTGCAAACAAAATATTGAGAATAAAAAGCTTAAGTTCATACTTTTGTATCTTGTTTCTAAATTTGTACCAATATTGTGATAAGGAAAACCCACATTTTGTTAATAAATTCTAGAAAAGGTCCTTTATATTTCACATCAGTCAGGATTTAGGAGGTTGACTCAGTGGGAGATAAGCAAAACCTCCCCAACATCATCTAAGCAAACAGAAAATATATTTGCTTATAACACAGTGATCCTTCTAAGATATAAGTTATAATGAAAAAGCACCTAAAGAAATTTTGTAAGTCCTTGGCGATCAGAGAAATACAAATCAAAATGACCCAGAGACTCCACCTTACACCAATCAGAGTGGCTGAGATCAAAACCTCAGGTGATATCCTCTTACATGTTGGAGAGGATGTGGAAAAAGAGGAACACACCTCCGCTACTGATGGGATTGCAAATGGGTATAAGCACTCTGGAAATCAATCTGGAGGTTCCTCAAAAAAGTGGAAATAGATATACCTAAAGACCCAGCTATACCACTCTTGGGAATATACCCAAAAGATACCCCACCATGCCACAGGGGCACATGTTCCACTATGTTCATAACGGCCTTATTTGTGATAGACAGAAACTTGAAACAACCCAAATGTCCCAGGACAGAAGAATGGATACAGAAAATGTGGTTCATTTACACAATGGAATACTACTCAGCTATTAAGAACGAGGACATCAAAATAAAATAAAATAAAAGAATGAGGACATCCTGAATTTTGTGGAACTAGAAAATATCACCCCGAGTGAGGTAACTCAGACCCCAAATGACATGCATGGTCTATAATCAATAATAAGTGGATATTAGTGGGGGAAGTACATAGTAGCCAAGATACAGTTCATAGAACTCAGGTCAACAAGCTGAAGTGCCCAAGTGAAGATGCCTCAGTCCCACTTGGGAGGGAGAAGACAGCAATCACAAGTGTAGAGACAGGAAGGGACCTAGGAGGGAAAGTGGACAGGGTTGGGGAGTGGGGGTAAGAGAGGAACCTGATCTAACATTGCGGGAGAAAAAAATGACTGAAGTTCTGAGGGCCAGCAGAATGAATAAAAACAGGCAACCTCAGGAAGTAGGAGGTTGGGAGGACCCTCCAGAATGTACCAGAGACCTGGGAGGGGAGAGACTCTCAAGACTCAAAGGGAGGGACTTTGCATGAAATGCCTAACAGTAGGGAGAGGGAATTTATAGAGCTTCACCTCCAGCAGGAAGACAGGGCATCAAATGAGGGAGAGGAGGGCCATTCCAAGTCACAACTCTGACCCATAATTGTTC
This sequence comes from Apodemus speciosus, assembly GCA_002335545.1. NCBI lineage: Eukaryota > Metazoa > Chordata > Mammalia > Rodentia > Muridae > Apodemus > Apodemus speciosus. The sequence continues at coordinate 21,750 of BDUI01009061.1, forward strand.
CTGTCTGAAAGAATTACAGGGGTGGAAATGGAGAGGAGCCTGAGCAAAAGAAGGTCCAGTGACTGGMCAAAGTGGGATGGAGCTCTAGGGGAGGTTCTAAGGCCTGGAACTATGACTGAGGCTATGAAGTGCTCACAAATAGGTAGCTAGCATGACCACACTCCAGAAGACCCAAAAAGCAGCTGAAAGAGTCAGATGCAGATATTTGCACCCACCAATGGACAGAAGCAGCTGACCCCTGTTGTTGAACTAGGGAAGGCTGAAAGACATGGAAGAAAAGGACAAACCTGTAGGAGGACCAGCAGTTTCAGTTAATCTGGACCCCTGAGATCTCTCAAACACTGGACCACCAAACAGATAGCATACACCATCTGACATGAGGCCCCCAACACACATACAGGAGAGGACTCATGGGTCTGTGTTCACTCAGAGATGATGCACTTAACCCTCAAGAGACTGGAGACCCCAGGGAGTTCAGAGGTCAGGTGGAGTGGTGGGTGGKGACATCTACCTGGAGACAGGGGATGGAGAGGAGGTAAAGGATGTAGAACAGTCGGAGGGTAGATGGGGGGATAAAATATGGAGTGTAAATTAATTAATTAACTAATTAATTAATTAAAATTTCAAAAATGGCCTGAAGGTCACATTAATTTAATATATATGTTTTCAATATTATTTAACTACTTGACTGAAATGTTTGGTCTGCTATAGTTAATTTAAAAAAATTTACAATATGGACTTCCCTTAAAATCATCATCTAATGCTAACTTTGAAAATGGACACCTGTTTTTCTATTTTAAAAGTACTATATCAGTGAAAGTTGCATGTCAAGTAAATAAAATTATATTTTAAACCATATGTAAACAGTATTGATGTTTCCCTCATCTTGTCTCTGTACTCGGTTAGTGAGTTTTGACAGGCCTACTTTACTTGTGTAATCTTAATTTCCTCCCTGTGAACTTTACTGATTCTAACTTTGTATTTTGTTCCATTCTGTATAAACAAGATTAAAAAAAGCATAGGACAGTGTGCCAGTTGATACTAATTTTTTTTTTAAAAAGAAGGGGGGCAAAATTTTAGATGTATATTTATGGTATCTGTTGATGAGTTCAGAAATATAGCTTCATCTACTAGGAAATTAAAGCTGAAATTAGTCTAATCACATAATAAATTCACATAATTGGTCTTTCTCCTCCCTAAAGCACAATGCATAAAGAAAAGGAAATTTGAAACATGCTCAAGGTTGGGTGCCTTTTCGAAGATTGACCAAGGGAACAAACGGAATGCCTCAGTTTGTCCAAGTTATTTTTCCRCCAACCTGTAACATAATCATYAATGCATGGCAGAATTTCTGTCTGCACACAATTCTGGCGCATGCTGTGCCCTTAGGAGGAAGATGAAAAGGACAGTACTGAGAAGTTCAAGATCTATTAGTTCCCTCACTTTGAAAAGCCTCAAATCACAAGATGACATGTAGCTTCTTTTACAGTGGGATCAAAAGAAATGTAAAGACAGCTGTGTTTGGAGCACATGTATTGTTTTAAGCAAGTTTATAGCTGAATTTTAGAAATCAGGGACCAGATGTTGATGATAGGAAGACACCCCCACATGTGCCGAAGAGGGAGGATGAAGAAAAAGGAAGGATGTATTTTAACAGCTCAGAGCACATCAACCNGACATCTACCTGGAGACAGGGGATGGAGAGGAGGTAAAGGATGTAGAACAGTCGGAGGGTAGATGGGGGGATAAAATATGGAGTGTAAATTAATTAATTAACTAATTAATTAATTAAAATTTCAAAAATGGCCTGAAGGTCACATTAATTTAATATATATGTTTTCAATATTATTTAACTACTTGACTGAAATGTTTGGTCTGCTATAGTTAATTTAAAAAAATTTACAATATGGACTTCCCTTAAAATCATCATCTAATGCTAACTTTGAAAATGGACACCTGTTTTTCTATTTTAAAAGTACTATATCAGTGAAAGTTGCATGTCAAGTAAATAAAATTATATTTTAAACCATATGTAAACAGTATTGATGTTTCCCTCATCTTGTCTCTGTACTCGGTTAGTGAGTTTTGACAGGCCTACTTTACTTGTGTAATCTTAATTTCCTCCCTGTGAACTTTACTGATTCTAACTTTGTATTTTGTTCCATTCTGTATAAACAAGATTAAAAAAAGCATAGGACAGTGTGCCAGTTGATACTAATTTTTTTTTTAAAAAGAAGGGGGGCAAAATTTTAGATGTATATTTATGGTATCTGTTGATGAGTTCAGAAATATAGCTTCATCTACTAGGAAATTAAAGCTGAAATTAGTCTAATCACATAATAAATTCACATAATTGGTCTTTCTCCTCCCTAAAGCACAATGCATAAAGAAAAGGAAATTTGAAACATGCTCAAGGTTGGGTGCCTTTTCGAAGATTGACCAAGGGAACAAACGGAATGCCTCAGTTTGTCCAAGTTATTTTTCCRCCAACCTGTAACATAATCATYAATGCATGGCAGAATTTCTGTCTGCACACAATTCTGGCGCATGCTGTGCCCTTAGGAGGAAGATGAAAAGGACAGTACTGAGAAGTTCAAGATCTATTAGTTCCCTCACTTTGAAAAGCCTCAAATCACAAGATGACATGTAGCTTCTTTTACAGTGGGATCAAAAGAAATGTAAAGACAGCTGTGTTTGGAGCACATGTATTGTTTTAAGCAAGTTTATAGCTGAATTTTAGAAATCAGGGACCAGATGTTGATGATAGGAAGACACCCCCACATGTGCCGAAGAGGGAGGATGAAGAAAAAGGAAGGATGTATTTTAACAGCTCAGAGCACATCAACCAAAACAAAGAAGCACACAAACCATAACACTAGAATCTCATGCAACAAGCCTAGGTTTTATTAATTAKAGATTTATAATTACAAATAAAAGGAATGAGCATTTGGGCTGTAAGTTAATCCAGTGGACTGAGTCGTCATGGACGTTTCAATAACATAAAACACACTCAAGACTTTTGGAATACATATGTCCTTGTGTTAGTTTTCTCTCATATAAAGCAAAATAATATAAAATTTGTGGAGAGGAGAAAATTTATTATCCATGTTCAGAGAGTAATAGGAGGATCTAGGAAGAAGAAAACTCAGTATTTACAGGTTGTATTTAAGGTAATGGTGTTCCAAAAGACAGACCTTACATGTGGAAGTTAAAATATAAGCAGGATGGAGAAGGTGAAGGGCTCAAAACTAATACAGGACCGGGAAGCAAACAGYATCTGCTTTTATGAACAATCAAGAATACTATTAAATTAATAATGGAAGTATCGATTTTCAAAACACAAAAGATTTCTCCTTTTCCTGTYTCTGTCTCTGTCTATATTTTTGTCTCTCTCTCATTCTGTTTCTCTCTCCATCTGTGTGTATATATATTTGTCTATTTATCATAAATATATTTAACATATTATTAATCAATTTCATCAAGGATACCATAAAATGAAAAATTGCAAGGCATGAAACATTCCCATGATATTGATTAGAATCAGCTCCTCAGATCTCCATCTTCCTTTTCATATTAATTTCTGTAACAGAATATTGTCTGGAAAAATGACAATTTCAAGACCAAAAATATGTTATTTATAACTAGTCTATATAATTCACCTCAACATATAGTATGATGCTAGATGGACTTTCACAAAAAAGTTATGATATTGTGTATCTCTGGGGGGTAGAGGAAAATTAAGGCCCTGACAGGAGAATAAGTCAATGAGGCTAGTTTTAAAAGCCTTCAAAATCATTAGCTCAACCTCTTGATTGAACTATTTTAATTTGGACTGGTTTCAGGATATCTCATTTTCGTTTTGATATTTCTTTTATATTATAAGCAAAGGAAGTATACAAAATAAAAACATCCACGAAAATACTCTAGGAGCACAAAATATTGTTACATTAATCATATCATCTATTTGAAATTTCAAAATCAGCAGATGCAGATACCTCTACCATCTTATCTTTAATACAACCTGTGATTGTCCATCAAACTATGTTAAATATCAGGTAGATGAAAAAGGAGATAAAATGATTAATAAATGAGTAGGATAATTAAGATGATAGATCATAGATAGATGATAAATAGATAATGATTGATAGATAGATAGATAAATTGATAGATAGATATAAATAGATGATAGACAGACATAGAGATACATGATAGACAGTCTGAGTGAATGATTAGGACTGTTAATATAGATATGCGCATTTATGTATAATTTCACATAGAGATATTTTGTAAAAAAAAATTTTTTTTCTGTAGAAACTAGAATATACAGAAACCCAAGGCACCTGTCTAAAATGTCTTAAAAATGAAACAAAATATTTATTACTAAAGATAAATATTTCCACTTAAGAATACATGGATTAAAGAGGCCTTATACCCTATGTATTTTCCATTATTCCATGGTCAGTTGTGTAGCTGTGCTGGATATATTAATCTGTTTTGGCACACAGCTGAGTTTCAGCTATCTCCACTAGACATATTGGGCTATCTGGAAGGTCGGTACCCTCTCTCCATGAGGTTATGTTCAAGCATTTTAGGGGGCTATATTTCCATCGTAGGCACTACCATGTCAATAACTAAATAACTCTTAAGATCAAGTCCAGATATTTTTATCTCATGATAGGAACAGAAGCAAACACAAATGTGCAAAGAGAGACAGATGAATTTGTGGTACTTCTGGAAATATATCACACCAAGGCATTTAGAGTACATGGAAACCACAGTAATATTTGTATATGTATATAAATGTTACATCTTTGTTTTGATCTTTCAAATATATTGCTTCTAATAATTTCTCTTGAGTTAAATAAAAGATTAAAACTGAATATCAAACATAAGCCTAGTTTATAGTACTTGATTTCATCTTGCAAATCGGATTGTAGTTCTTATTTGCCTTAAAATATTGCTTTATCTGTAGAGAACCTGCCCACACACTGTTTTAAATCAGAATAATTTCTAACATTTAAAAATATGGGAGTGGATGGGAAAGTCTGGATTCCTGGCATTTCTTAAAATATCAAAGCAATTGGCTACACTAGACTCATATGGCCACCTGAGAATTCCAGGATGATCTGAGTTTTTGAATAGAGCTGGAGTTCTCAGTTTACCAGCATGTGCATGTATCTTCTAATACCATTCTCCTCATAGCAAGCTGTAAACAGAGAGAACAGAAACCTAGTGGGTAGATAACTGTTTTTGTTTCTGTTTTAAACCCAGCATTTATTGCCTTGGTGAACTTTATGGTAATTATCAAGACCAAGTGCCCCTTCTCTTTGACTTAAGAAGTATTACTTCATGGTTGGTAATTAAGATCATTAACATGTCTTGAACTTGACATCATCAATTAATTAAAAGTAAAGTTTGTTCATATATGAATTTATTTAATTAAACATAATCGGTCTGGCAGTATATGCCAGTGGTGGGTGGGGGGAACTCTTCACAAAGACAGAGGAAATGAGAGCTTCAACTACATTTCTGTCTCTATGTGTCTTATGCAAGTAAATCATTTAGTGCCAATGAATTTTCCCACAGGGTAGATAGAAATAATAAGAGACTTCATAACATTCTGGGGATATCTTTGGTGTTTCAGTAAAAGACAGATGGAATAAGTACAACGATTGGAATGGAGGGTTGAGAAATTTTTAAGTATGCCTCTGCTGCTGCTGCGTTGGGTTCTGGTGCTTGAAGAACAGAATCAGCATGAGAATCTTTACCGGCATCCTGGACTTGTCAAACCTGTGTTAAAGAAAAATACTTATCTGATTGCACCTGGTCTCAGGGGAACAGAACCAAATCACCAAGCATGATCAAAGACGTTGCTGTATTCCTTTGTAGGCATTGTGCCATAAACATTGCCAGACAGTTTCTCACCCCACCCCACATTTTTAAAGCTCTACTCTTTACCAACTCAGGATTGCAAAGGCATGCTTACATGTGAAGCTTCACATTTATGAGCTCATCCTTTAAAATCTACCTCAGAAAGATAAAGCATGTGCTTAAGCATCGCAAGAATATTTTAAAAATAATATATTACTTCCACTAAAACAAGCCTTTAAAAAAAGATATGTAAGGCACGTTGCTTTGAGCTCTAGAATTTAACACCTCTGTGTTATTGCACTGAGGTCTTTGATGATTTTGTGGATGCAGAAGTGTCTCCTGTCCTCCTTCATGGAATTGTCCTCTCTAAACTCAAGCTACCATCATATGAGGAAATACACTGAGCCACACAGAATGGAGTTCCCGAAAGAGTATATACAACTTAGATTATGTGTGCATTTGCTCTCCCAAATATTGATATTTCTGAGATACCAATGTGCTCACAACAGAACTTCCACCAATCCATGTGCCTTATAAGGCATGAAGTCAAAGAGATAACCCATATAACTGGGCATGGAATACTGCTGGCTTCTGCAGTCATGAACAGATAGCACAACCAGAGATATTAGCGAAGAAATGATTTGTTACACAGCCATAAATAGTAGAAATAGCAATCAAAGCATATTACGGGAGCAGACAATGAGTTGGATGCAAATGTCTCGTTCTCATTACTTTGAAGGAAATCATTATAATGTTTCCTTCCCAGGAAACAAAGGTTATACACATGGATTTAGAATGAAGGGTTTTTGTTTTTATTCATTTGTTGTTATTTTCAATTGTTCTTATGAGAAAGGGCTTGATCCCTGAAGAGAGTGTATGGCTAGGTACAAGTACAGGATCTGCTCACTCATCTCCACAGAGTAGCTCAATTTCAAGGGTCTCTGTGGGACCCATTTGTAGTAACAAGACTGGAAGAAGAAAACTGAGAAATGAGCAGCTCTGATTCTCCTTTGATGGCACTTAATAGAACAAAGGCCTCGGTAAATATCTCCTGACTGAAGCATGTAAGTTCTCTCATAAAGACTCAAAAACCCAATAAAGTTATCCAGCCACTGTGTGAAGTCACACATTCTCTAGCTACAGCTAATAAATGAATCGCATAATTATCTTTCTTTTTATGTGAATGTTTCAGTTGAGAATGAAGCACAGCGGGTTGCAGACAGAAATTCAGGATGCGACTTCCAATTTAAAAAAAAAAAAAACAGCCATGTTTTCAGCCCACATTAAGGCATCTGTGTTCACCAACTCAAAGCATACGTGGCAGGGAACACAAATCCATTCACATATGCAGATGAAATCACAAGCATGAGCAGGCTGATTCCGAAGCAGTTTTCAGTTAATGGATGTATTTGATGCAATGTTGACATCTACTTTGTAGTACAGTCTGAGGCTTTGAAATTACTTTACTTCCTGCTGATGTAAACTGTCTCACACTACAAAACTCTCAGTGACAACTCCTTTTTAATAGGTTTCAGACATTAATCGTGACACATACATTTTGGCAAACAATAATTTTCTGAAGTAGAATGCAAAGGTGCACACAAATACTTGAGAAAATGAGCTGATAACAACCTGGAAAGACAGCACTTTGGATTCCTCATTGCTACATAATCAATCTTTTAAAAAGGGATCGCTAATCAATTGTTTCTCACATAAACTCATATGCTTATTAGTGACACTGTTAATAACTTTTTTCCTTCCACCTAGTTATAAACTATGGAGTCTATGCCACAGATCTGATTGCTGTCATCATCATCAAAACTGGAAAATTGGGAACATAATTAGTCTTGAGAAATAATTTACTGTGAAACAAAATATAACATCAGAAGGGGAAATTTCATCTGACTCTTACACATTCATGATTTAAATTTGTTAGTAATGAATTAAAAATAATCTCCAACCAAATTCCACAGCATGTAACTGCAGTGGTCAAGAATGACAGAGTTTAAGAAATTTCAATGCTGTAGAATTTTTCTATGCTTTCACTAAATCCAATGGCTCACTCCTTTCCAGGTCTTAGCAAGCCACTTACTGAGATGTTGTGTGAGTATCATTTTGTCATTGAGAAAACTGAAAGCTAACAAAGTCTACCATGAATTGGGCTGCTGACTCACAGTCTAAATGTTGTCTATCTTCCCATTTCTGCTCCAACATTATACCTCACAGGACTTCTCATATGCATTCCAATAGTGACAACATTGAATTTTTTTTTTGCCTGAGGTGAACCTAAACATGACCACTGACCACTTGGGAAAATGGTCAGATAAATGAACATGATACAATCTAAAGGGAGTCTTAAATACATCAAGAGTGAGACCCTAAGAGATTAGGAGACATTCAACTTAGAAATTCCTGCATTTTTGCAGAAACAGATTAACTGTATATGAGCACAGATGGGTTCTCTGTATGAATTCATATACAAATATCATGATATACAAGGTTGCAACCAGCTCCAGAAACTACCCTGAATTCTGTCTCCAGTTCTTTCTTGTCTTCATAAACATTCATGTAGACTAAGATATGCACAGTTGCTGTGCTGACCTCTGTATTCTAGGACTAGGAACTCCTTCTCTGCCTAGACTCACAATAATTTCTGGATCTGATATTTGTAGAATGATATAACTAACCTGAAAAATACTCAGTGAAATCTGAATTCTGGTAACCCTAGGATTAAAAGGGAGAGAGCAGTTTCACAAAGTCCAGCTAATCTAAGAGTTTATATATATATATATCCATCAAACTATGCAATCACATATTCATGCACCAAGCTTCCATCCATCCATCCATCCACCCATCCATCCATCCATCCATCCATCCATCCATCCATCTATCCAACTTCATCTACTATCTATCATGTATATATACATATATGTATATATATACATATATATACATATGTATGTTTCTATCTATCTATCATCTTTATATGGATCTATCTATCATCTATTATTTATCTAACTATGTAAGTCTATCATTTATCTATCAAAATATAGCTCTCCTCATACATTTCCATATTTTCCACTTCAACTGCTTTCATTAACAGTACGAACGGACACTTCAGAATCACTATCTTCTCCTTGCCATTTTTCTAGGAGAGCTGCACACAGCTCTTCTAGAAATTCCTAGGCACTTGCTACTTATAGCAAAAAAAATGTATTGCTTGTTTATGAAAGAGGAAAAAAGTCAAAAAATAAACAATACAAGAAATAAGCAAATAACCTAATAAGTGTAGCACGTTGGTAAAACCAAAGTGAACAACTAGGATATCAGGCATGCCAAATTGTGAAGAAATTTTAGCATAGTTCTTGATATGCAATATAACTCAGGCTGAAATCACCAAATATGCAGGRGCAGGAGCAGCAACAACAACAAAATCAAAATAAGCAAAGAAACAAACAAAAACATGGCGTACTTAGTGAACACAGACCTTCACAGACTGAACATTCCCCTGGTTTCCATGTGCTATTATTCCTTATCTTTAAACTGGAAAGTCCTGACATGTCTCTATACTACTCAAGTATTACCAATTACTTAACATGTCTTAGGTCCCACTCAAGTACTCATTCCAAAATTTGCAAAGCAACCTATGTAAGTGAGGATGACTTCTGTTCAGATAGTTTAATTTGAATCATTGTGCCATTTTTAGCTTTGGTAAATATTATAGTAATTCATATATTACCAATTTTGCTTTAAATAAGTTCAGCTCTACAATTGTCTACATATTTCCTTCCACTGCTTAGACAACAATTTGAGTACTCAGAATCTATCCTTCTGACTTGGAGATTAGCTTGCAAAGAAAGAGAAAACAAGATGATGTAACTTGACATAATGCTTGATGTGACAGAGATCATGAAAAGACATCATGGATAGACACATTTGGAAGAAAACAGGAAATCATCCCAATTTTCCCCAAACAGTAAGAGGAGAAAGAATGACGGTGTGTAAGGATAAATGAGCACACTGGCAAACTTCAGTGTTGGAAAGAACAGAGTCAGCATGATGGTGAAAAAGGAGGGAGGAAAAGAAGCATCATCCATGTTGCTGAGACCCTTTTGATGAGAACAACCARATTCCTATGCACTTCAGAAAGCATTTATTTTTTTTTTTTGTTTTGGTGATGAAATTTACAAATTATTTAGCTTGGTATCTATTAAATAATAGTCAGGGCTTTTCTCTTTCTATGAGTTTTCTTAATGTAAAAATGCTGATATAAAAGTTGTATCACCACACTTTGAAACTTAGAAAGACCAGAGCAGCACCATAGGTTATCAGACATTTGTTTCTATACTTTGAGTAATTTCAGTGAGATCATATATTTTCTTCCAAGCTGACATTAAAACAACACAGAGAGATAAGCTGGGAAAACATATGTATTCTATAATATGAATGAGGAAAGCACAGGTCAGGAAGTAAGAAATATTCATTCATGGTAGTTATACAGAGAAAGGGTGTGGTCATATAATATTTATACAAGGTTAGCAGGTGGGAGAGGATGTATTAACTCTTTGAAGTCCCTGAGCATATTTAAAAAATGTCAGTTTTGTCATTCAGATGTCAAAAGTTGCAATGACAAAATGAAATAAATGATAAAAGTTTGCATTTGAACCCCAAGGTTGTTTCCCAAGGGATTTTCAGCTAAGAATGGGACAAAAAACAAAATACTTGTTTACTTCAGTACACTTTAAATACATATCTGCCCTTATAAAACCTCTGATCACATCCTATGCTTTCCTAATTCAACCAAAATAAAAGTAAATATTCTAACAAATTGTTCAGTTCTTACCTTGTTCCCTTTGTTAGTCTCTATGAGTGATAAAAGGTATGAACATAACTTACTAGGCCAAAGATTAACACTACCTGATATAGTAATACTATATATATAGTATTACTTATATATAATATATAATAAATATATATATATATATATATATATAAATTTTCTATGGTTATTATTTTAAAGGTAAAATGATAGGAAGAAAATTAAGGAACTTTTCTGACAAGTTGTCTAAGCTATTGCCACCAGGTATTTGTCCTTACCATTCAATCCTTGTGATGGTTTCTACATGCTTGGCCCAGGAAATGACACTATTAGAGGGCATGGCCTTGTTGGAGTACACGTGTCACTATGGGGATGGGCTTAAGACCCTCACCCTAGCTACCTGGAAGTCAGTCTTCCACTAGCAGCCTTCAGATGAAGCTATAGAACTCTGAGTTCCCTCTGAACCATGCCTGCCTGGATCTTGCCATGTCTGTCTTGATGATACTGGATTGAACCTCTGAACCTGAACCCAATTAAATGTTGTCTTTTATAAGACTTGCATTGGTCATGGTGTCTGTTCACAGCAGTAAAATTCTAACTAAGAGAGTCCTCTTAAGCCACACTGGTTTCTAGTGCTGGCAGATCCAGCCTGATGCTTTTGCCTCAGCTTGCCTTCCTTGACCTCACCAAGCCTTTGCCTCTGTTCTTGCTTCTGCTTTACACCTCTATCCTCCTTAGGATTCTTTTGGTTGTCTGACTGGAAATTGAGCCTGTGGCACAGAATAACAAGGATAAATTTGGCACTGATACTAAAGAATGGTGGAGGTTATCTGTTTGCTTTGCACAATGGAGGGTCTACCTCTGATTTAGATGGTAAACAGGAAGTGATTTTCTCTTTGCCTCAGTACTTGAGAATGAGTAAACAAATAGCATAGCACAATACTAGGAAAATAATAGACCCATGAGACAAGCAGAACCAAGACTAACAGCAAGTGAAGAGGGCGAGAGTGGGAGGTGGGGCAATTCTTAATCATGCTGTGCCCTTGAATACTTGGTTCTCAAAGTATACTGCAATCACATAGCAGAGAATCATGCAAGGACTTCCATAAATAGCAATCTGCAAATGCTTGATTGTCATTGAACAAGCAGAAAACCTAAGAGGACTCACTGATAAATGCATATTCCTTCCTATTCTCTCGGTCCAACTCAAAATGACCTTGTCTATAACTAGTAAGCTTAGAAGAGTAAAGGCCACAAAATGTGAGTATTACTCCTTTATTGGTTCTATCAGAAGTTCTTTTATTACCAAAATTTGGTATCCTCAAAATTCATGTCAATGTCTTAACTCTCAAGTTGTGACTGTATTTCAGTGTTTGGTTTTGAAATAGAATAGTAAGTTAAAATCGGATTGTAAGCAAAGTACTCAGTTCAGTCTGAATAATGTGTTCATAAAAGGATAAAACTGAACAGAAGATAACATTTAGGATGAATTTATACAGAGGAAGGAACTTGTAAAGCCACAAAGAAAAGAAATCCATTGGTAGAAAAGAATAGTTCATAATATCCTAGAATTCCTAATTCTTTGCTTCCCAATTTCTAAACTTCAGAATTGTGAATATAATTTTCTGTATTTTCAACTACTTCACCCTTTATTTTGTTAAGGATAGCGAAAAAGTTATACAAAAATGTAGTTGAGACTTCCACACATAAACAATGGCATACTTGAAGGGTATTATTGAAGGCTACTGAGCCTGTGGCAATATCTTATTCAACAATAGATAGGTATAATTAGATTTTGAACAATACTCAAACTATTCTTCTATATATTTTATGACAATACAGGAATTTGTGTAATGTTTTTGAATGTAGACTCTGAGATGTTGAAGAGTGCTTTACTGTAAAAACATAAAGATGTTTTCTGGAGTTTACATAAAAAATTAATTAATAAGTAATAATATTAAATTGATAGCTTTATTCATTCAAGGCCAAACTATCTCTCCAACCCAGTGATAAATAATATTTAAATTACAGAGATAGTATTATTAACCAGAATATAGCAATTTTGCAAGTACACTGGACTAAGGAAGAATTAATATAGTTGTATTTACCTCAAAATAATGAATAACATATTTTGTGTTGGGTTTCATTGCAAGCCACTCTAAAACCTTTTCTCATTTTAAATCGAATCCTTTAAGAATTTGATAAAATAACAATTGTAATTTGTATCTTTGTCCGGTTGAAGTTCTGAGAGCATTGCTATTTATCCTGCCAATACACAAATGTTTTGGGCATAACACCTATGCTTASCATACTCATGAGAGAATAGAGTACCTGAAATTCAAAGTTTAAGTGATGATGGGTGGTTATATCTATCCCTTCCTAATTTCAAAATGATAATGTTAATATAAAAGGTTTGAAAACTGTTGTTGCTAGGTATCTGAAAACTATTAGAATATACAAACTGTGACCCCAGATGTTTATTTTATCCAAAGTTTTTGCTAAAAAAAACAAACAAACATTTGACCAGTTACCTAATTGCTTTCTAAGTCTTCCTTGAAGAATAAGCACAAAATATGCTATTAGTCAAAGATTAAAGACTGTTCTTTCACTGGGAGCAATTTAGGTGTGTCCAGGAAGAAAACCTCATCATATACCTAACATGAACTCATTCACACTCTTCAGAAAGGCAGCATCAGTCAGAATCTATAGGTTCAATGCTCAGAAAATCCCTATAAATGGKAAGGCTGCTTCTCATGGCTTGTGAGAGTAAATCTTTATGTGTAGAGAGATTCGTAATGATCTGCCCTTGGATATGAAGTATTTCATGTAACACTTTTCTACATGATCTGTCCTTTCTTTTGTTTGAAAATGTAACATAGGGACTGTTCAACAGACTTCATTTTCTTTCTACAACTACTAAGATTTGCTAGCCAGAGGTGTTTGAAAGAAAGGTCAACCCATGAACAAAATTATTGTTCTCTGAGAAGATTTTTTTTTCAAAACTTTTGCTGTAAAGAGAAAATCTCGTTGAGCACTAGCTTCTCTCTAAAGACATGAAGCTTTTATAGCTCAAAATTTCAGGTACAATTCAGCTGACCAGGAGACATTTTAAAACCCATCCTTTATCAAGCTTTTACTATGGAATTCTAAATTAAATTCATTCTGCAAAGTGATTAAAAGTTACATTTAATAACAGGTTATTTGCTAGTCATTATTTAGTGTCCACAGAGATCAAAGTCTTATGCAAAAGGCTTAGAATTAAAACTTCTAAAGTCACATGGTAAAAAAGACAATAATCTATGTTTTCTATGTGTAAAAGCAATATAATAAGTTCTAGTTTCTCTCATAGTTTGGAAAYAGTCTCAAATTATGCACAATATTAATGACTTGCATCTCATTTTATTTCTTCATTGTCAAATTCTTTTATATTGAGTTGCAATTATGAATTATGAAACATGATGTATTAATATTCCCAGTGAGGATACTGAGGTCCAGAAAGACAAGACACTACAAATAAAAAGTTGGAGAAGGGGCTTGCATACCCTTCTATTTTCCAGATATTATAATATTATTAGATGAAGCATATGGTACAGAACAACCAGGGTTTCAAAAGACACAAAAACTTTAACTTGTTTGTTGAGATTCTTAAGAAACATGGTCTTCAAGTCCACACTGAAAGTTTAGCCTCTCTAAGTGACATACCTTTCATTGGTGTGAGGAAATTTCTGAGTGAATGAGTAAGGTTCAGATCCTGAATGAGCATGTATTATTGACAAAGACCAATGCCTTAGAACCATGCGAACTGTCAAAGCCTCCCTTGGATCAGGAAAGAAATTGACAATGTCTTCCTCTGGTCAATGTTCAAGGCAGACAGAATGTACAGAAAGAAGCAGAATTTTCATCCAAGATAAGGATCTCAGACTGATACCRAACCAAGACCACCTATACTGAGACTGCCTATCAAAGCAAACTAACTTCTCCTCCCTCTGTGGTACACAAGAAACCTGTTGAAGTTTCCTTACAAACATTTTGAGGAAGCTGGTTGCTCAAATAGTTAGTGCTACTCCATCTGAATGAACATAGCCCAGCTGGTACCAATTTTCTTCTACATGTTTACATGTGTCTGTCTGTTCTTCATTCTCTTGTCACCACAGACATGTTTGCAGGAGTAAGCTGTTCTGGATGCATGGCAGCCACCCCTGCCTTACGTTCAACAGTCCCCCATGAGAATTCTTAGGATAGGTGAGATGACTTCAGTTTCCAATCCCTAAACCTGAGTATCCTTTGATAAAATGTTGGTAGTAATCCATCTTTGTTCTAGCTTTTCTTCAAGCAGTTCTTGAGTCCATGTAACAATGAGGACTCCTTTAACTTCTTACTCCTGAAAGAGCCTGTGCATACTTGAATTGACTAGAAAGGCCAAAATCCTTAAAGAGAACTTCTGAGCCCTTCTTTGCCTAGTCTGCTTCACTTATCTCCACATCAGCCAGCCACACTTCAGTCATATGCTCACATTCTTGAAGGCACTCTTCTCCAAGATATCACTCATTCCATCCAGAGCGGCGCCATTACATGCCTTTAACTATGGAAGTCACACATAGCCTGTAACTTGATGAAAATAAGCTCAAATGTCAACATGTGTTCTATTTTTTAAACTATATTTTAGTACAATATATTTTAACATACTATTTGTCCTACCACATCTCTTGCCAGATACTCCCCCACTTGCCAATCAAACATCAAGTTCAATCTCTCTCTCTCTCTCTCTCTCTCTCTCTCTCTCTCTCTCTCTCTCTCTCCC
>BDUI01009063.1:49086-63604 GCA_002335545.1 Apodemus speciosus
TACAGAACTCCAGACTGGACCAGAACAGAAATACCTCCCATCACATAATAATCAAACCCCCAAATGTACTAAACAAAGAAAGATTATTAAAGGCAGTAAGAGAAAAAGGCCAAGTAACATATAAAGGAAGACATATCAGAATCACACCAGACTTCTCACCACAGACCATGAAAGCAAAATAGTAACCATCTTCCATCAAACTCAAAAGAAGATAACCACTCAATTCCCCAATAAAAAGACAGTATAGAATATGTGCTGCTATAAGATAATCATAAAGAAAGATTTTCTTTGGAGTCGGGGTAATCTTTTATCATTTTTGTACATACTTTAATCATTTTGAGTTTGTGCAATACAGTTGTGACCCTACAACTTATAATTTCTTACTACTAGATTTAATCCAAAAAAGTAATACTGATAATACTTTCTAAGATAAACTATCTGAAATATACTAGTCTTTTAGTTACTTTTCCATTGCTATAATGAGACACAATGATCAAGCCAATTGATAGAAGAAGGTGTTTATTAGAGCTTACAGTTTTTGAGCTTCTTTGATTTCATGAGGGATGCATGACAGCAGGTGTATAGACCTGGCATTAGAGCAGTAGATGAGAGCTAGCATCCCTCTAGAGGAAAAACATGGCAGAGATTGCTAACTGGAAATGATATGGGGTTTTGCCACAACTAGAAAACATGCTTTCTCCAATGAGATAACATTTCCCAATCTTTCACACAGTTCTACAAATTGGGACCAAGCATACAAATATATGAACCTTCTTACAGATTTGTGTGAAAGGGCTGTACAGATAAGAACATCATGATTATTTAAAATCTCACTACTGCTTTCATTGTACTGTAATCAATTTAAGTGTTTTTTATGCATAGATTGCAAAAGCTGTTCCTATTGTAGGAGAAACAAAACATTCCATTTTACTTGTTAAGAGTTTTTGTTACTCTTTTAATAACTTTTATTTTCGGCATACATGAGTACTATACTTCCCTTCAACATCTCCATCCGAACTGTAGACCTTCTTGTACGTCTCTGTCTGAAATTCACAGTATGCTCTTTAATTACTAGTGTTACACACATCCACACAAATGGATATCCAATCTGGTGAGTTCTTTTAGTATGTTTCATATGTATACATTCTCTTGGTTGATGCTTTATGATAGAATAATATCCCAGGGGCTTGACTATGGAAAAAAAATAATTCTCTTTTGGCAGCCTGCAGCACTTCATTCATCTTGAGGCTGAGCAGAGCTGCAATAATAAAAATGTAAGTTGATACTGTTTGTTTCAATAAAGTTAATAGTAACAATAATATGTGCTAGCTTAAAAACTATTTAATGCCATTTTTCAATATTAGCATGTTTAATCATATTAATTTATTGCAAATAATGAGAGAAGGATTGTCATATTTGTCAATCTATATCTGGATATCTATAATCAAACATGTCCATTTTTATTTATTTTGGTAGAAAAAAAAATCACGGAAATTCACTATACCTGAAAAAATACTCCATGGTGTATATATACATCACACACTTTTATCCATTCATCTGTTGATGTGTACCAAGACCAATTCCATATTGTGAATGATATTAGACCATATGTTAGTGTAGGTCTCTTTGGTGAGCTGATTTAATTTATTCTGGATACAGACCTAGAAGTAAGATAGCTGAATCATATGGTACATCAAAGTAAAGCTTTCACTGAAACCTAAATAGTATTCTAAATCATTACAGTACTAATTTATTCTCCTATTTATAGTATAAGTGCTCTTTTTCTTCACTTCCTTCTGCCATTTGTTGCTTTAAAAATAGGAATTCTAATTGAAAAAGAATATATCATAGTGTATTTTTGATATGCAGTCTTGTGAGAAATGATGACATTGGATATTTTTCATATTTTTTTAGCAATATACAATGGTTAGTTTATTTATTTATTTAATTTTACTTAGATGATTTATATCCTATTCAATGCCTTGCTCCTGGTCACCCTCTCCCATAATCCTCAAATATTCCCTGCCTTTCTTCCATGAGCGGGTAGGTATCCTCCCACCCTAGCACATCAAGTCACCGTGAGGCTAGGCACATCTTCTACCAGTAAGGCCAGACCAGTCAGCCCAGCTAGAAGGACATATCCCATGTACAGGCAACAGGTTTTAGGGTAGCCCATATCCAGTTGCTCAGGGCCCATATGAAGACTAAACTGCACATCTGTTATTTACATGCAGGTAGGCTTAGGTCCAGCCACTGTGTGTTTTTTTCCTTGTTGATTTGGTCTCTGAGAAGCCTATAAGATTCCAGGTTAGTTGATTCTGTTGGCCTTCCTGCAGAGTTACTATCCCTTTAAGGGTCACAGTCCTTCATTCTATTCTAGAGGCCCCAAGCTCCAATATTTGCCTGTGGTTGTCTGCATCTGTCTGAGTCAGCTGCTGGGTGGAGCATCTCAGAGGACTGCATGGCAGAGTATCATTAATAGTATCAGAGATTGGTGCTTGCCCATGGGATGCATCTCAAGTTTGGCTGGTTATCAGATGACTATACCCTTAGTATCGGCTCTATCCCAAATCCTTTCCTTTCTCGCAAATAGGATAAGTTTGGGGTAGAAAGTTTTGTGGGTGGTTTGGTGTTCCTATTTCTGCACTGGGGTTTCTGCCTGGCCACAGGAGGCAGCCTCCCAAGGTTCTATATTCTTAATGCTGTGAGTCATAGCTAAGGACACACACATATTGATTCTTGGGCACGTCCCCTATCCCAGGTCTCAGACTCTTCCTGGAGATGTTCCCTAATTCCTCAACCCAGTCTGTTGCAGATTTCAATTCATTCTTATAGAGATCAGGGCATCCCCTCTGCCCTTCTCCACACTCAATTGACCCCCTCCCACTCCCCTGTGCATCCCCTCTCCCTACCCAGTTCCCTCCTTCCATCTGCCTTCCTGAACCATTCTATTACCGTTCCTCACTTGTGTCCCCCTTCTTGTCCAGCCTCCTTAGGTATGTTGAGTGTCTTTTTAACATGTTAAAATAATCTTACTATAATTATTCTGAAATTTGACATAGTAGATATTCTTGAAAATACATCATATTCAGAACAGTTAATTCTGTACCTGAAGATTTTAAAATTAAACTGACTTTGAGCATTAGTTAATATAGCACCAAAATTATTTGCACTAAGAGGTGATTTATTATAAAAAATAATTTTGTTCCAGTTTCTTTAATATTAGCATATAAAAGAAAGATTAAAAAGTCATTTAAAATGCATGTGATTAAATAATTAACAGGGAATAAATGTGGAAAGTAAATTGTATTAAAAAACAGGTCATTTCAAAGTGATTTTCTCTAAGAATTGTCATGCAGGAAGGAAATTTCACAGTTTCTTGAATCTAAAATTGTGTAATAAAAGTTTAATCACCTATAATTACATAATGATTTTTTCACAAATGAATATTTCAAGTCTCAATTTCATTTTAAAATTCATGTGGCAAATGTGTAGTATTTATAGAAAAAGTGACCAAACTGATTTTGAACTAAAAATATTAGAATGCATAAGTCAAGTGAAAAATAAGAATTTTGGAGAAAAAAGGTCATACTTATCTTTTTAAATGAGACTCATAGTGTTCATTTTATGAATAACTATATATAATACAAATGCAGGAATAATTTTTAAAACCACTAGATGTCCGTCAGACATAGGAGCAAAGATGGTTTATTTATTTATTTATTTGTTTGTTTGKTTGTTTATTATTTTACACTTCAGATATTATTACCCTCCAGGTCCACCCTCTAAATGTTCCAGTCTGTACTTTTTCCTTTCCCTGTTTCCCCACAAGGATGTCCCCACCCCAGTCCCCACTCCCTATGCCTCACCCCTACCTTCCACCTTATAAGACCTCTAAACTCCTTGGGTCTTCCAGTCTTTTGAGGATTAGGTGCATGTTTGAACATACCCAGACCCTGCAATCCTCTGCTGTATGTGGGTTGGGGGCCTTATATCAGCTGGTGTGTACTGCCAGCTTGGTGCTCCAGTGTCTGAGAGATCTCAGGGTCTAGGTTAATTGAGACTGCTTGTCTTCCTATAGGATTGTTCTTCTCCTCAGCTTCATTCAGCCTTTGCTAATTCAAAAGTGGGGGTCAGCCTCTTCTGTCCATTATTTGGGTACAAATATCTGCATGTGACTCTTTCAGCTGCTTTTTGGGTCTTTCTGGGGGCAGTCATGATAGATCCCTTTTTGTGAGTACTCCATAGCCTCAGTAATATTATTAGGTCTTGGGGCTTCCCCTTGGGCTGTATCTACTTTGGGTTTGTTCCTAGAGCTTCTTTACTTCAGATTCCTATCCATTTCCATCCCTGCAGTTCTTTCAGAAAAAGAAAAAAAAAAGTTATGGGTCAGAGTTTTGACAAATGAATGGCAACTCCTCCTTCACTTGATGCCCTGTCTTTCTGCTTGAGGTGGGCCCTATAAGTTCCCTCTCTTTACTTTTGGGCATTTCATCTAAGGTCCCTCCCTTAGAGTCTTTCACATTCCAAGTCTCTGGTGCATTCTGGAGGGTCCGCCTAAACTCTTAACTCCTGAGGTTGCCTGTTTCCAGACTTTCTGCTGGCCCTCGGGGTTATAGACCTTTTCCCTCACCAAAGACCAGATCAGGTTCCCCCCACACCCTCTCCCAACCACTTTCCCTCCATGGTCAGCTCTCTGTTCCCCCTTCTGATTAATTTCTTCTCCCTTCCATGTGGGACTGAGGCATCCTCATTTGAGCCCTTCAGCTTGTTGAACTTTTTGAGTTCTGTGGACTGTATTTTAGGTATTCTGTATTTTGATTTTTGTTTTTGTTTTTGCTTTTTGTTTTTATTTTTTTAGTAATATCCACTTATTAGTGAGTATATACCTTACATGTCCTTTCCGGTCTGAGTTACCTCACTCAGGATGATGTTTTCTAGTTCAATCCATTTCACTGAAAAATTCAGGATGTCCTTGTTCTTAATGTCTGAGTAGTATTCCTTTGTATAATTGAACTACATTTTCTGTATCCATTTTTCTGTCCTGAGACATCTAGGTAGTTTCCAGCTTCTGGCTATCATAGCCAAGCCCGCTATGATTATAGAGGGACATGTGCCCCTGTGGCATGGTGGGGAATCTTTTAGGTATTTCCCCAAGAGTGGTATTGCTGAGACTTCAGGTAGATTTATTTCAAATTTTGTGAGGAACCTCAAGATTGAGTTCCAGAAGCATTTGTACCAGTTTGCAACCCCAGCAGCAATAGACAAATGTTCTTCTTTCTTCACATCCTCTCCAACATGTGTTATAACCTGAGATTTTGATCTTAACCATTCTGATTTGTGTAAGATGGAATCTCAGGGTCATTTTTATTTGCATTTCTCTGATCACTAAGCACTTTTAACATTTCTTTAGGTGCTTCTCAGTCCTATGAAATTCCTCTGTTGTGAAATCTCAGTTTAGTTCTATACCCTATTTTATATCAGGTTGTTTCTTTTTCTTGGTGGTGATCTTTTCCATTCGGATGGGTGTAAGTTGGAACTTTGGAAATGTTTCAATTTGCGTTTCCCTGATGGCTAAGCACTTTAAACATTTCTTTAAGCAATTCTCAGCCATTTGAGATTCCTCTTTTGAGATTTCTCTGTTTAATTCTATACCCTGTTCTTTAATTGAGTTATTTGTATTGTTGGTATACAACTTCTTGAGTTGTTTATAAATTTTAGATATTAGCCCTCTGTTAGATGTAGGGCTGGAAAAGATCCTTTCCCCATCTGTAAGCTGCCAATTTGTCCCATTGACAGTATACTATGAGAAGCTCCACCCAGCAGTTAATTCAGACAGATACATACACCCCCCATTGAAACAGTGGATGGTGCTTGGGGACTCTTTTTATTTATTTATTTATTTATTTATTTATTTATTTATTTATTTATTTATTTATTTATATGGCTTTTCATAATGTCAGAATTTATTGAGTATACATTCACAATCTGAGTTCATTTCATTGGCTACATTATTGGATATTGTTAGGGTCAGTTGAAGCCATGTCACTTCTGTATTAGTCAGCATTCTCTAGGGGAACAGAATTCATAGAATGGATATAAGTATGAAGGGTGTTCAGTAGATGGCCTTACACAATACAGTCTAGGCAGTCAAGCAATGGCTGTCCCCATGAAGAGTCTGAGAGCCTGGTCTCTGCTTACGCTGTCTCACTAGTCCCTGTCTGGTACTAAAAAACTGAAGAATTCTTAAAGAGACATTGGTATTGAATCCACATTGAAAGCTTGGTGACTCTTATGGAAGAATAGGAGAAAGGATTTGGGGCCCTGAAGGGTATAAGAACTCCACAGGAAGACCAAAAGGGTCAACTAACTTGTACCCTATAGGCTCTCAGAGTCTGAACCACCAACGAAAGGGATGGACCTAGGAATCCCCTCATATATGTATCAGAAGTGCAGCTTGGTCTTTACTTGGATCTTGAACAACTTGAATGACTATCCCTATACTGCTGCCTGTATATGGATTATGTTCTACTACCTGGGCTTTCTTGTCTGTCCTCTGTAGAAAATGAAGTCCCTAGCCTCCTAGAGACTTGAAGTGCCAGGGTATGGTGATAGACATGGAGGTACACATGCTCACAGAAGAAGCAGAGGGAGGAATGGGGGAAGGATTATCGAAGGCGTTATCAGGAGGTGGGCAGTGAGAGTGATGTAAAGTAAGTAAAAAATAAAATAAAAAATTAATGCAAACTATAAAAAAGTCAAAAAATTTTCTCCTAATTGAAGATAAATGCCAAAGTTATCATTGAAAAAGTTATAATGTGTGTTTAACATGATGCAAACAATAATTTTTATAACATACCAACCTCTATTGATGACTCCATAAGTAAGAAATGATGAATTATTTGAGTGTAGATTATATAAAAAATTTGGACTTGTATTTTCACTTCCCTAAAACAGTTTATGACTTGAAAGAAGGAGAGCAATTTATGAGATGAAGAGAACAGAATAGAGTAGAACCCAAAGGAATGTGTTAGGGATGGAAATAAGCAAAGTACCATCATGTGCAGGCATGAAAGTTTCCTAATGAAAGCCTGTCACAATGAAAATAAAAGATTAATGAAAAACATATTTACTCATTTGATGTCTAGGAGCAAAAGTTCTAGGATATATAGTGCTGCTTCTGATTCTTGAATTCTTTGCTATGTCTATGTCTATAATATTCATGTCTACTTCTAATTACTTCAAGACAGATATTATGGTTATTCACATTGTTTTGTGCCCCACTAAGCAGAATGAGAAGTACAATCAAACCACWTATTTTTCTCTTGATAGGGGTTTAGTGTTGACATGCATATGATCTATAGACCACATATTTTGGATTATATTGCCCAAATGCAGGGGTCAACCATCCCGTAATTAACATAGTCCTACTCCATACCTATAGCCAAATCTCCCCAAAGAAGAGAAAATATTCTTTCACCGTTTGGGTAAAATAGTTTTCCCTAGTGCAATTACCATAAAACTTCAATCTTGCTCCTTCTATTTTGAACCTCTACCAAGTATTGAAATAAAAGTATGGAAAAAGAAAACAGTAATCATTTAAATGTAGCTATTAAGCTAGTATATGGAAATGTCCAGCATTAAGAAAATGTGTAATATTTTTTTCTAGGAAAATTACAATTGTTTCTTTTAATACCTGCTTTTGCATGATGTTCATTTTTATTCAATGTTATCAAATTTTACTTATATGAATGTACACATAAGTTTTCTTAAATTATGTGAATTTATTTTATCTATGTCTTAGTAATTTTGCACAAAAACTGAATGTGTTATTTAAGTAAAAGTGTAATGTTTTTTTTATTTTTTGATTGTTGATTTGGAGTATCTCTATGCTGTGATAATCATAAAGCATTCAATTGTAGAGGATTTCATACATATCTCTTCTTAGATTTAGGTAGACTAAGGTGATCTGCAGGCAAGCTTTTATATTATATTATATTCATGCAGAAACCAAGCAGTGTGTATTCATTGATTCTTGTCTGAACCTAGATTTTCCCTGTGTCTTTTTTTTCAATCTCATTATCAATTCAATTCTGCCTTTGGAACTTTTAAGATAAAAGTTTATTTGTTTATATGGTGGTGGTGCAGGTGAAAATGCCAGAGCAGCTGTTCTTTCTTTCTTTCTACCATGAAGGTCCTGGGGTTCAAACTGAGTTTGTTTATCTTGGTGAAAAATGTCTTTAACATCTGAGTGCACTTGCTGAATCACAAATCATTTTCTTTCATAAGTCTATCTCATGATTTTTTTCTGGAAAACTTTTTCTTTTTCTCTTTTTTTTTCATAAAATCACTTTTAATAATGTGTTTTATAATATTAAATATAATATGCATATTGTATCCATTCATATGGCTTGCTCAGTCTCTAGGAGCTTCCAGGGGTCCAGGTTAGTTGTCATTGTTGGTCTTCCTATGGGGTTGTCTTCCCTTTCAGTTCCTTCATTTCTTACACTAACTATTGCATTCATGTCCTCAACCTCCATCCAATGCTTGGCTGTGGCTATCTGTATCTGCCTCAGTCAGCTTCTGGGTAGAGCCTCTCAGAAGATAGCAATGCTAAGTTTCTTTCTGCAAACTCAACATAGCATCAGTAATAGTGTTAGGGATTGGTCCATAATAGGTAGGACTGTCACTGGATGGCCTTTCCTTCAGTCTCTGCTCCATTTTTGTCCGTGTATTTCCTTTAGACAGGAGCAATTTGGGTCAAACATTTTGCAGGTGAGTTGGTGTCCTCATCCCTCCAATTTGGACTACTGCATTCTGTCTGATTATTGAAGGTAGTCCTATCAGGTTCCATCTCCCCACTGTTCATTACTTTGGCTACCGGTACCCACACTGAGTTCTGTGAGGTTCCCCTAATTCCATGTGTCTGGGACTTTCTAGATGTTCCCCCCGGCCCCTCCCATGCACTGCTCTAAATTTCTACATATTCTCCTTGCCCTCTGGGATTCTCTCCTATTTACCCCCCTTTACATGATCCTGTCCCTTTCCTCCCCCTCCCCCTCCCCTCTCCCTTCCTGTTTGTTCCCTCTCTTTGCCTCCCATGATTATTTTGTTCCCACTTCTAAGTGGGATTGCAGCATCCTCACTTGGGCTTTCCTTCTTCACTTTTCTTTGTGTCTGTGAGTTATATCATGATTATTCTGTTCTTTTAAGCCAATATACACTTATCATTGAGTATATACCATACATGTCTTTTTGGATCTAGGTTACAATAATTTCTATTTCTATCTATTTGCCTGCAAAAATGATGGTGTCCTTAATTTTAATAGCTGAATAATATTCCATTGTGTAAATGAACCACATATTTTGTATCCATTTTTTTAGTTGAAGGGCATCTAGGTTGCCACCATTCCTGGCTATTACAAATAAATCTGTTATAAACATAGATATGGTGGAGCATCTTTAGGCATATGTTTCAACATACACTTCCTTATCTCATATTAATCTTTAATAGAAAAGAATGAGCTTAAATGCTGACAAATTTAGTTTTCTGTATGCATTTATTTTCAAGCCCAGATAAACTATTAGGCTTCTCTATTTTTTTCCTTAGAGATTTTTTTGTATTATTCTTCAAATATTTCATTTTTTTTTAAATTTAATAGTATGGAGTTCTTTATTCTTGTGATTAACTACATAACTTTTTTATTAGGTATTTGCATTTCAAATGTTATCCTCTTTCCTTGTTTCCCCTCCAAATTCCACCTATCCCATCCCCCCTCCCCGTACTCATCAACCCATCCCACCACTCGCACTTCCCTGTCCTGGCATTCTCTTACACTGGGGCATCATCCCATAACAGTACCAAAGGATTTTCCTCTCATTGATATCTAAAAAGGTCACCCTCTGCTACATATGTAGCTGGAGCCAAGGGTCCCTCCATGTGTATACTTTGGTCTCCTTGGTTGGTGATTTAGAACCTGGGAGCTCTGGGGGTACTGGTTGGTTCATATTGTTGTTCTTCCTATGGGGCTGCAAACCCCTTCAGATCCTTGGGCCATTTCTCTAGCTCCTCCATTGGGGAACCTATGCTCAGCCCATTGGTTGACTGTGAGCATCAACGTCCGTATTGGATTGCCATTTTCACCCAAACATGAGAATTTTAAGCATGAATAATGTTTGAAAACTTTTGAATTGTAATGTTCAATTATAGTGCCAATTTATTCACTCAGGGAATGATATTGCCTATATAATCATTGAAAAAAATGCTTTTATACTTCATTGTCTAATTTAGGGTGTTTTGTTGGGTTATAAAACATTATGTCAAACACAAAATTATTTGATGTGACTATACATTGACAATAAACATCATAGTGTTTACATATGCATATGTATGTATATGTGTGTATGTGTGTTTACAGCATAGATTATATGGCTCTTTGAAGTTTTAGACATATGAACTCTATTGTTTACATTTGAATCAAACAATACCTTCATTGTATCCCTGGATTGCTAACATTGGAAGCATTCCATACATTTCATTTAGATTTGCTACCTTTCCAGAAATAATTGATTGATTAGTTCACTGCGATTTAGTCAAATAATTGTGTGAGGTCAATATAAAAGCAGGAGGGATGGTGGTGAAATAAAAGCAAAAAAATGAAAAGCAAAATGAATGCACTAGAGAATTTCATTTCATCCATTTCTAAATTCAGTTGAAAGATCACAAGTGGTGATGTGAATAGATATAAACTTTATACAATAATTTGGGGACATTGCAGTTGGTCTTTAGTAAGTATTCAAAAAATTATATGGGTATTATTCACCCCTCTATGAAGGTAGGTATAACCTTGCCAGTTTTCTGCTGACTTTCTAAGTTGTATACATTGTTTTGTGACTGTTACAACTCTCCTTTGGGTACTGAATTTGAAGACTGTATTGTCCTTCAACATGACTGAGAATATTGGACAGTGATTGAATGTCATCTAATGCTTATTAATATGCATTGTGTCATTTGTCATCTCAGTCATCGCTGACACTTTGTCATTTATGTTACTCTAAGCACTATATCAACTCTTACATGCAAGTTCTTAAACCTATCTCTTGAATACAAAGTCATTGAGAATACCTACAATGATCTACAAGAAAAAATGCTAATAAAAAATATGGGTTTGAGATTTTTTGACCCATTCATATTTTAAGACAAGAAGAGAATTCTAAAATTTACTATGTAATTGTGACATACTTCCACACTTTCTGTTTTACTGGATTGAATAAATGTGTACTGATTACCATAACAATATATTAAATTTCATTTCTAAAATAACTAAATATCATAAACTAATATAAAATATCTATGTGAATGAAACTTTATATCAGATACTTTATTTTATCTTTATCCCATGGTTAATGATAGGTAATAATAAGGTTGACCAGTGAGACTGAGATTAATATTTGGCAAAGGACATAATTTTTCAAATTTGATAATTAAAAATAGAATTTAAAGTCCAGCATCTTTAAATTGTGTTTCTTTTTTCTCTATATAAAGTAAAAGTTCTCTTTCAGAGCATTCCTTTGACAGTCTTTCAAGTTTTTTAAAATGATTAAATAAAGCTGTACATATTTTCAACATGATTTAGTCTTCTAGAGAACACTGATTTCTTCATTTATCTACCCTACAGCATGTGATTGCATGTTTAAGGGGAGGTTGACCTGATTCCAACTGCCAGATGGTGGGTATTTAGTTTAATTCTTTCACGGTGATTGTAGTGTTCTTACCAGTGATTAGAATAAGAATATGACCAATGACATGTCAGTTAAACTCTCTAAATAACATCATGGAACACTTACTTATTTAAGTTAAAGAAATGAATGACACAAAAAGGTAATCATTTTCCTTTGAATATTTCTATGTGAGAAATGATTATGAGAAATCCATTAAACCCTTCTTCTGTGATCAAAGATGAAAATAACAGAGGGAAGTGAAAATAGAATCCTTACATATTATTCCTGAAAGACTGTTCCAATTTTTCATCTTATTATATGATAACATACACAATTAAAACCACACTACTAGACTTTACACCTAGAGCCTACTGATACAGGATAACAAAACTTTCCAGATTAGGATAGTTTGTGCAATAATATATGAAATTGTTTCAAGTGTTATTTTGGAAGTTGCTCAATCAACAAGAAGACCATTAAAAAATATATGGCATCAATCTGTGGGTTTTGATCCTGGCATGAACCAAAAGCAGTAAGCAATCTGAGAATGAGCGTTTATCCCTCTGGTTTTTTCATTGTTATGAGTTTCCTAAAACTACTTTGTTTAGTTGCATTGTAGTTTTTTTTTTTTTTAAGATTTATTTATTCATTTCATGTATATATGAGTACACTGTCACTATCTTCAGACATACCAGAAGAGGGCATTGGATCCCATCACAGATGGTTGTGAGCCACCATGTGGTTGCTGGGACTTGAATTCAGGACCTCTGGAAGAGCAATCAGTACTCTAAACTGCTGAGCCATATCTCCATCCTGCATTATAAGTTTTTATTATCACTACAGAAAGACCAGTAAATAATGTACAATATATTACTTGCCATGAATATTTAACATGGGAGTGAGGAATCTATTTTTGACTAGTGTGTCATCAGTTTCAATACTGAAACAATTGTCTTAGCATTCCTTACTGTAACAAAAAATATCATAATCCTAGAGTTCAAAGGAAGTTTATCATGATTGTTTTTGAATTATTGCTTCCATGATACTTTTATGAAGAAGCAGAATTATTGATCCTTTATGTAGATTACAGTACCAGTGGAATCTTGAACTGTAATGTGAGTTCTGATAGTAATTATCTATGAGATGCAGTGGGAATTAATTTTATAATTAAATAATTTCTAAATGAAAGAAAAGAAACATCTAGTTTTCAGTTGGACATTGTATAATGCTGTCTATTTGTTGACTGTCAATTGTATTCACAAACCAGGTGTGCAGATTAGATACGACTGATGAATTGCATTTTTCATGATCATTTGTCAGATAATATCCATTATCATAAAGATGCTATAAAATGATAATAATTTTGATAAGAACAAATACACAAATCAATGAAATTATTACCACTCAATATCTTATCATTCTCTAAAAAATTAAGGAATTTCTATAGTTTTCCCATTCTGTAAAGATTCAGAAACTGTGAACAACCTTGTACTAAAATAAAACATTTTTCTATGTTTGCATACTTAGTAGTTTTATGAGAATAATAAAAATAAAGTTGAATTTTAAAAGTGCTCTAAAATATCACAAAAGCTAATCAAAACAAAAAGTTTGGAAAGAACTGCAGTTTTGTCTCATTCTTATGTTGAATCTTGAACATATTGGTTGTATAGTAGAAGTATATAAAAGGTAGCTACCTGGGGCAAGGGACAGTAGTGAGAATCAGCAGACAGAAAATGATTAACCAATGGACTCATATGATCTAATAGATACATATATTATAGCCAATAGATAACACTGGCATGTTTAAAATTTCAAAGATCTGAGGAGGTTTGTAAAAATATTTCCTTATACAGAAATGATAAATATTTTCGAATTTCATATTGCTTTCCCAAATAAATAAATATATTACACTATGTATATTTGTGATGAAAATTATATCATTGCTTCACAAATGCAAGTTATTTATTGATGCTGGGAATGCAATGCATAGCCACATATTTCAGGGAAGAGATCTACTAATGGCTTTTATCTCTAACTTTAAAATCAAATTGATTAGGCCTAGCCAGAAGGACAAGCAGATATTCAGGCTTGTCTTGAAAGCCTGATGAGTTGATTTCAATAACAAGAGAAGATGGTAAAAAGCCGGGTGCTGTATTTCCACCATTTCTGAAGTGAGATTGTAGAAAAATACAGAAATATTGCCTTAATACTTTCAGGTCTGCTAGCCAGGAGTATTAAAAATGGCAAGGATAAGAGACACCCTGTCTGAATAATGCAAAAGGGAGAAACAACTCCCAAAGTTCATTTTGGGACACTGACTATCCACATACATTCTATGGAGTGTGCACACTTAAATTTACACGCAGGGACATTAATTAAAAATGAGATTATAAAACAAAATATATGTTTATCAAATTGAAGTTAAAAGTTCTGAAACATGGATTTAAAATCTCCATTATTCATGCCTGTAGCCAGGTCTTAAAATGTAATAGTTTATGGTATTAATGAATTCCTGTTCAACAAAAATTTAAGGGCTCTAGTTATTTCTAATCTTGTATTCTTATTTTAAAGGAATTATCAAAATAAATACATATTTTCAAAGGTTTGAAATTTTATACTTTTGTTTCAAAGTCTGAAAATCTACATGCATACTGCAGAGTCCTATTTTAAAGCCTTTATAGCACAACATTCCTTAATTTAATTAAAATTCACTGAATTGCTTTATTGCTAAATCATGTTAACTTTATTACTTCAGTTCTCTAGTTTGTTTTCGTTTTTATGAAATAATACAATAAAT
>BDUI01009065.1:53516-72931 GCA_002335545.1 Apodemus speciosus
CTTTAGAATGATAGGATCTTAGGTCTCCTGAGGGGAGGACAGCAGGAAAAAAGAAAGAAAGACCAAACCAGGGAGAGGGATCTCACACAAAGACCAGGCCCAGAGAGTACAGGGAGAGCAGAAGCGGGGGACCAAAGTGTCCACAAAAGAACTGCCCTGGTCCTGCATCACACCTGGCAGCGGATGCTGCTCAGGTTGCCTCAGGGAGGTCTTCAAGTCACGTGCACACTCTAAGTACAAGGACTCTCTGAAATATGTCCCCAGGGCCTAAAGCGGGATCCCATTAAGTGATCCCTGTTCCATCACTGTTCTAGGTCCTCAAGAGAGTGGGCTAAAAGAGAAGAGCCTGGTATGATCAGAGGCCCCAGGGTGGGTGATGGTATCCAGGAAGAGAAGCAGCTGTCGTTCCCGAGACCCTCGGGACCACCTGGGGAAGGCCTAGGCCCTGGACTGATATAGTATGAACACCTAAAGCCAAGCCTAAAATTGAGGAACTGCTTTAAGGTTTGGGCCTCAACCGGATGAGGGTGGGGAATCAGAGGCACTGGCTGCTTCCAGGCTAGGCCCCCAGAAGGCAGCCTTTGAGTCTTCCCCGACAAAGGCTGGCATACGGTAGATGACAAAGGGTGTGGGCCAAGCTCTGATACTGGCGTGGGATTTGGTTGAAAACAGAGTTGAAAGCTGCTACTAGGAGGGTTTGAACTGGATGGAGGCCATAATGGGGTTGTGGGAACCCTGTGAGGAGTCCTGCCTGCCTCTACCCCCCCTACACACACACACACACACACACACACACACACACACACACACAAACCACATAAGGCCTCACAGCACTGGGGACACTTCGGCACAATTACCTCGGTGCCCTACGGAAGTGGCACACTCAGCTGCCTGTCCCTAGAGGGGATGAGAACCTGAACAAGATCTCTTTACAAAGCAGGACCTCCCAGCCGGAGATAGAGTGTGTAATCCAAATCTCCCGCAACGCCTTTGCTCCTTCCTTCCTTACCTGCTGTCTGCCTCTACAAAGAAAGCTCAGTTCTGCAGAAGTTTTGGAAATGGCTTGAGTCTGCTTCTCAGTCGTTGGTCTGGGTTATCTTCTCAGGCATAGGGGAGACTGAGGAGAGAAGAGATAACGAAAATGGTCAGCTGGTAACTTTTGTTTCTTTTTTCCTTTCGTGGGAGGAAAAAAAAACTTCAGGAAATTAAAAACAAAAACAAGAGCAGAGGTTATGGGGAGAGACTGGGCAGCGACTTGAGGTGGCAGCGTACCTTCCGCAGCATACAGGAAGCCCTGGATCTCATTTCCAGCACCACATAAATCAGGCGGACCATATCCCACTCGCCCATGCTCTCAGTGTTTCGGAAGGGGGAAGCAGGAGATTTTCAAGTTCAAGGTTATTCCAGGTACAAGTCATGTTCAAGGTAAGCCTGGGCTAAGTGAGAGTCTGTCTCCGTTATTTTCTTGTTAAAGAAGAAGGAGGGGGTGAGGCTTTTTGTGAAGATGAATTTTTGGACTCATAGGCACCGTCATGAACGTACGTATGTGCATGTATGTTGCGGTGTCCTTGGGGTGCCCTGGCTACCAGGACTCCCGCACAGTGCAGGGTCGGACAGGTACTCAGTCAAAGGCTGCTGAGTCAAGAAGTTAACAGAGGCATGTAAATCAACTATTTTTGTATTTCTATTTTCTTAGGGAATCCGGAGCAATCCACAACTTCTCTTCTGCCTGGGAGGGGAGATGGCTCCCCTTCTAGATAGGAATTGGGTCCTAATTGGATCCGACATTCACAGGCAGGCTTTACCCAGGTCACAGTGATGGCTGAGGTGGGTTGCTAATGCTGGATAGGATGGAAGGCAGGGGCACAATAGTGACGTGCAGTCAAAAGCTCAGGGGGAAAACAAACAAACAAACAAACAAACAAACCTTATCCTGAAATGATCCTGAAATGGAGGCCTTGTGAAATGACACAATGAAGCCCTGTGGAACTGGTCTCACATGAGTAGAGACGCCTTTAGAATGATCTAAGATCAGGAAGTTAGAGAAGAAAGCAAAACCAAAGTGATCAAGAAAGCATCAACTGCACGAGGTAAAAACAGGAAGCCAGATGGTGGTGGTGCACGCCTTTGATCCCAGTGCTCAGGAGACAGAGGCAGGTGGATCTCCGAGTTCAAGGCCAGCCTGGTCTATAGACCTAGTTCCAGGACAGCCAAGGCTACACAGGGAAACCCTGTCTTGAAAACCAAAAACAAAAGGAAACAAAAAAGCTGAGCGTGGTGGCACACGCCACGTGTTATCTGATAAGTAATAAGGAAGGCAGTTTGGAACTGAAGCTATAGCTCGGTCGGTAAAGTGCTTGCATAACACGCACAAAGCTCTGGGTTCTAGTGACCCCAGTGTTGCAAAACACAGGCATGGTCGCATGTACCCTAAATCCCAACATTTGGAAGGTGAGACGGGAGGATCAGATGTCCACAGTCATCATCAACTACATAGTGAATTCAAGGTCAACCTCGGTTACAGGACAACCTATCTTAGATCATACTAAAAGTATGCTTAAGAACAGGAGGGACCACAGAGGTGGCTCAGCAGATAAAGGAAGGCTTCTCTAACCCTGAGTTCGATCTTGTGATCTACATAGTAGAAGGAGAGAACAGAGTCTTAACAGTTGGTCTTCTGATCACCACAAGCACACCATGGCATCTACACACTACACACACACACACACACACACACACACACACACACACACACACACACATAAATAAAATTTGGGAGAATAAAAAGAAAGTAACGGAGGAAAGAAAGAATGAAGGAAGGAAGGAAGGAAGGAGTCCAGGTTGTAGGTATAGTTCAGTGTCAGGGTGCAAGAGGCCCTGGGTTTGATTTTTCAGTGCAGCAAAGAAAAATAAAGAAATAAAAGAGAGGAAGAGAATATTTAAGAAATTCCAGATCTTAAGCAAAAGGGGTGGAGCAAGGAGCCAGTAGCTTTAGAGACTGCAAGATAAGATGGGACCATGTCTGAAGAGCTCTGTTAATGGTAGCAAATTGCTTGGGCTTTTTGCTCCAGAATAGAGGAGCTCAGGATGTGCTGTCTAAGGCGAATGCCCACCCAGTGTCTCGATGTGTGCCTGGCACAAATGAGATGCTCCTAGAGAGAAATGGAAAAGTAAAGATAATGGGCAGAATTTTCTCTATTTTAAAAACTTTTTAATGTAAATCTTTCCTAAATATTTGAGAGATGCTCCTACTCATCAGCTCGCAAGCAACAAAATGAATGAATGAATAGTATATGAATAATAAACAGACAATCCCAGTGCTGATCATGGTTAATTCAATAGTTTATTTTTTTAATTTTTTCATGGACATGTGGCTTGTGGCATGCGTGCTTATGGCTATGATTTTATATCGCACACACATAATGTAGACATATTTTTGTCCATAGAAGTGTTCTATAGAAAAAAATCATTTTATTTGATATGGTGTAATTTAATGTATCAATTATTTCATGGCATTCTAGAGAGGACGCCATGATACCCAGATGCTGCGCTACCTGAACCTGCTGGAGAAACAGTCTCTTGGATGGTGAGGAGCTGTTGAGTTTGGAACGAGGAAGTGACAGGAGCCCATTTGCAATTTGAAAAGGTCACTCTGCCTTCAGCTACGGAAAAAGGAATTTGGAGCAGAGAATGATCGAAGCAGTTGGTACTCCTGTGTACGGTGACAGGTCTCAGGATGCCATTCGCCAGTGGTTGTCCCATTCAAGAACTTATGTTGAAATGTAATCCCCTTTGTGAGCTACTGAGCAGGTGTAAATGTAATCCCAGCACAGCAGGGGAGGCCTGGCGGGAGACTTTAGGGTTAGAGGCCGTCATCAGTGTGAAGCCCTATGGCCACGAACTAGTTTTTTAGAATGTAATGTAACATTGAATTTTTTAAAATACTTATTTTTATGTACATGCGTGCGTGCATGTATGTATGTGTGAGTGCATTCCACACGGTGCAGAGGTCCTCAGAGACCAGGAGAGTGTTGGATCCCTTGGGATTAGAGTTACAGACTGTTAAAGCTAAACATGGGGACGAAACTCAGGCCCCCTGAAAGAGCAACAAACAAGCTCTCTCTTCCTCCTGATCATGATGCTGTGACCTTCCTGTGACTACCAGAGTGCTGGGATTAATGGCAAGAGCCAGCATGCCGAGCCTATCCATGCTTCTTAGTGGGCGATACTTACTGTGCATAAGAAGGGGAAGTGAGAATGTGGAAAGGCCAATAGACTGGGTACCAAGTCACAGTTAGAAGAAGCAAGATGCTCTGAAGATAGGCCTGGGTGCGGACCTGTATCCTCAGTACTAGGGAGCGAAGGGAAGAAAATTGGGCGTTCAAGGTCATCCTCACCTACACAGCAAGTTGGAGGTCAGCSTTGGCTACTTGAGAGCTTGCCTAAAAAAAAAAAAAAGTAACAGAAAGTCCAAAATTCTAAAAAGAAAAAGTTCTAGAGCTAGGAATGCATTTAAGTAATAGAGTTTTTCTTTAACATGTATTAGGCTCTGGATTAAATCCATAGCAGTGTACCCCCCAAAAGTGTTGATGTGTTATTATGCAGTAGTGTTAATATAGATAATAATGTACTGTACATTTCACAAAGATAAAAGAAATGATTTTGGATGTCCTCACCATAATAGAATGAGAAACAGTTGATATTTATCATTCAAAAATGTGTGTGTGTTTATCTGAACTTAAACAATGCATATATTATGAAAACATTGTAATACCCCATTACTATAGGTAGATCTTAACTACCCCCAAAAGGCCACTATGTTAAAGGCCCCACATAAGCACTGTGACATACTCATGTTCCCGTCCCTATAGAATGAGTAAATACATATTTAACAAAAGTAAAGAAATGAATGAATAAACAAAACGGGGGATGGATATTTTGGGTACTTTAAGAGTAGGGGTAGTGGGAGAGAAAGAGGTAAAAGACTGATGGATCTTAGTTTTGTAGTTTAGTATATAAGTCTCCATGGAAGAAGTGAGGTTTGAATTGAGATCTGAAAGTTACATAGGAGCCTGCAAGAAGAGCAGCAAGAACATTCCAGGTAAAGCAAGAGTATGTGTGAAGTCTTTGTTCAAGAAGACAGAAAAGTAGGGGCTGCAGTTGAGGCCAATGCTAGAGAGCTGACAGAAAGCTGATGTGGGTGCAGTTCTCAGGCCTGGAGGGGACAACTGGGCAGGGCTCAAGGGCATTGCATTGTTTTAATCTTGCAAGTCTGGAACAGAACTAAGGACACAGTCAGTGATAAGAATGCTTGCCAACTGTTCCGGGGAACAATACTGGGTCCAATCCCCAGAACTGGGAAAAAAAAAAAAAAAAAAAAAAACTTCACTGAAAAAAACTGGAATCTTACTCTCAAGAGGAAGGCTTCCAACGCCAGCCATGTTTTGAACATCCTTAGCTTCAGGATAGGGTGGACCAAAGGGAGAAGGCTACAGGCAGAAAGGCTATTGAGACAATCTAGCTGAGTGATCATGGGAGCTCAGACAGAACGATGGACATGCAGGTGACAGAACACATTTGGGAGATATTTAGAAAATAAATTAGGTGGTGGTGCCTTGTGCCTTTAATCAATCACAGCACCTAGGATGCAGAAGCAGGAGGATATTTGAGTTCAGGGCCAGCCTGGTCTACAGAGCCAGTTCTAGAATGGCCAGGGATACACACGCATAAAGAAACCTTGTCTCAAAAAGACAAATCAAAACAAACAAACAAACAAGAAAGTAAAATCAACCTAGATTTGGTGATGAGGAGGGTAAGGGAGACAAAGATGTCAACCTAGGGACTTTTGTGACAATTGAGGGGAGAACAAGTAGGAAATTACAGCTTACTTGGGACACACACACACACACACACACACACACACACACACACATAATTGGTGTACATGTGGTATTTAAGTCCATGCAAATGGATGAAACTACCTAGGGGAAGAATAGAGAAGGTTGAAAATATCAACACTTAGAAGTGGAAGCAGAGGCTGAAGGGAAAGTCGACCTGTGAGACCGCACTGCCTGTATGAAGCCTTGGGGTCCACGTCCAGCACCCCAAAGAAAGTAAGGGAAATCGAAGTGGAAATGGGAGAACCTGAAAAGACAGAAGCTGGAAGACAGCCAAGGTCATATGTTATTGGAACTCAAGGAGGAGAGCATTTCAAGAAGAAAGTAATAATGAACAGAATTGATTGCTGTGAAGAGCCCCGGGTAGAGGGAGCACTGGGTTGTGGCTTAGTGCTTGCCTAGCATGAGAGTCCTTGGGTTACACACACACACACACACACACACACACACACACACACACACACACACACACACCAGGGTTGAGAGTGGAGTCAATAAAAATAAAAAAAAATCCATAAAACGAAATCACAGCTTCTTGGAGGTCTTTCAGATGAGCGACAGCTCTTTCAGAGATGGATGGCAGCCCCCCCCCCCCAAACGACTTCAGTGTCTTGAAGAATGACTAGGAAATGAATTAAAGGGATTCAGCACGTACAGTTGGCTGGGAAGGAGCAGAAGGATGGAGGGGTCAGAGTTTCTTTAAGGACACTGATAGGACAGAAGATGCGGGTCCATTCAGTGTACTTGGGAACGGTCCAGGTGATAAGCAGCGATTGCACACAGTAGCGAGCCAGTACATATTTAATAGCTAGCTTTCCAAGAAACAAACAACAAGCCTGCTCCACATCACTTGCTGATTTCTGTGGTGTAAATACTCTCACCGTGACTGATTTCAAGTTATCAATATGATATCGAGAGCTTGGCAAGGAGGTGACTGCACGCCGCACCCAGCTGGCAGCAGGAAGGAGGCCCGAGAGGTACAGTTACCGGCCTGCCGTTGATGCTTCCTTTCCTGAATCCCGCACACATGCCTTTCACAGTGAGATGCTTGTCTTTCTCTTGTTTCCTCCTGTGAGGCCTTTTCATGTGGATATTCATCTGAAGTTATTCATTTTGTTTATAGTTAATTCTGTGTAAAGAGATTGAAATGTTTATATGCCCAAATCTATCACCATTGCACTCAAAGATTTTTTTTGCCCCTGGCATTGGGCAAGTTTTTGGAAAACTATTCAATTTGTACTCTGCTTCGATTGGTGTGTATTTGGCTAGCATAAGTAAACTTTCGGAGACTGGGGAGTTTAAATTGCAAAGTTGAGGAACTGGCGTGGGTCTTACTAAAATTCACCAAGATAGTATTTTATGAGGTCTCGTGTTAGCCAGCTAATTCTCCTGACCCCATCCTTGCAACTAAATATTTCGGACTGTCCTCCTCATCCCCACACCAGAATCTCATTTATCCCCAGCTGGCTCAGAACTCCCTATGTAGCTGAGGATAACCTTGCACTTTTAGTCTTCCTGCCTCTACCTCCCAAATGCTGAGACCACACAGCTGTGTGTCAAAATACCCCATTTATAATGTGCTGGGATTGAACTCAAGCAAACTAGGCAAGCACTAAAATCAAAAGTATTTCAAATATGCAGGCGGCATTTCCAAGTGGCCTGCTTCCTTCCTTTCAAAGTTGAATCTACATGTCAATCACCTGATCAGGTATTTTTTTTTTTTGATTTGATTTTTTTTTCCAAGACAGGGTTTCTCTGTGTAGCCCTGGCTGTCCTGGAACTCACTCTGTAGACCAGGCTGGCCTCGAACTCAGAAATCCGCCTGCCTCTGCCTCTGCCTCCCAGAGGGCTGGGATTATAGGCGTGCGCCACCACCGCCCTGCTCTGATCAGGTATTTTTATCTACCCTAGCAGACAGAGCTGAAGTACCTTGGGTAAATTGGTGACTGGTGGCCTGGATTGTTTTTATGGTCAACTTGGCATAACCTAAAGAGACCTGGGAAAAAGGGACTCTCAACTGAAGAATTACCTGTATGCATTGTCATGACTGCTACCTGGTGTAGGAGGTCCAGCCCTCTGCGGGTAGTACTTACTGCCCTTGGTCCTGAGCCATAGAGGAAGAACAGCTGGCCAGAAGCCAGTGAGGGAGCCAGGGAATAGCATTTCTCCGTGCTTTTTGCTTCAGGTCTTTCTTGAGTTGCTGTCCTAACTTCCCTCAGCGATGGAGTGTGTGACCCGGAAGTGTAAACTGAAAGGACCCTTTTTCTCCCTCGGTTGGTTTTAGTCATGGTGTTTATTACAGGCGACAGAAAAGCAAACCGGAACACATGGCTTTATAGGTAACCCTGGCCAGGAAGAACCTCAAAGTATCTAGTCACGGTGTGTTGTTCTTGTTGGAAACAATGAAAAATTGTAACCATTGACTTTGGCAAACTCAAGTCACACATACTTTGTAAAGTGTGTCCCATCACCTGGTATGTCCCATCACCTGGGGGCGTATTGACTCGTAGCTAATTGGTGAAGCTTCATAAGGAAGCCATCCCATTTTAAATGAGCTGTAATGTCAAGCTCTACCTGAGGGAAGACTTCAGAGATACACCCAGGAGAGAGAGAGAGAGAAAGAGAGAGAGAGAGCGCTACTAGAATTAATTTATGTAGACCTATTTTTTTTTTATAAGGATTTACAGAGCACTCTCTGTGTGCTGAGCATCTTACATGAAGAATCCACACATGGACAGGGGAAGGGGCACGGAAAGACAGTCTGGCTAGGACAGTACAGAGAAGTATAAAGAGACCATGCCCTTGGACCCTCGGGAATGGGTACCTTAAGTCAGACTCAGGCAATCCAATGAGCCTTTACTGATGTGGATGATAGCTAAGTTTAGACTTCAATAACAGAAGCACCAGTAACCAGAAATAGGTAGGGAAATGCCAAATTGAAAAAAAAAAACAGTTATAGAGGTGGATAAGAGCTGGCATCCAACCCTGAGAGAGAGCATAAATGTGCATGTGTGTGTGGAGGGCACGGAGGGGGCTAGGTTTCCAAACTTAGAATCATTAGTTCCCATGGGCCAGGGAGATATCTTTGAACAGATCTCTAAAGTATGCAGATCCAAAATACCTTGCCTCAAGTATAGACGGAATCTTGTCAGTTGTCTTAGGGTTTCTTCTGCTGTGTTAGAACACCATGACCAAAAAGCAAGTTAGGGAGAAAGTGTTTATTTGGCTTACACTTCCACAGTACGGTCGTTCATCAATGAAGGCAGTCAGGACAGGAACTCAAGCAGGGCAGGAACTTGGAGGCAGGAGCTGATGCCGAGGTCTCGGAGAGGGGCTGTTTTATTGGCTTGTTCCTCATGACGTGCTCAGCCTGCTTTCTTACGGAACCCAGGGCCAGCTGCCCAGGGGTGGTCCTACCTACAGTGGAATGACACCTTGCACATCAATCATCTATAAAAAAAAAATGCCCTTACAGGCTTGCCTCCAGTCCAACCAGATGAAGACACTTTCTCTGTTGAGCTTCTCCCTTCTCAGACGACTCTAGCACACATCAAGTTGGCCTGAAGCTAGCCAGCACATCGGATAAGGATAAATACCACCCATAGTTTTTGTCCTGTATGTAGCCGTCTACCTCCATGACAGGGGTCCTCACGCAGCCTTTGCCATGCTGCATGGCACAGAGCTTCGCCCGCCACCCATGCAAGTTACCTGAGAATACACTTCCTGTTTCGGCACTTGGGGATTTGAAGTAGTCACTTTGTGACAAATTGGCGAAGAGCCAAAGTTGCCTCCTGGGCATGATATGGGCTTTGCTACAAATGGCTTCCCAGCCTACCTCAATGGAGGCCCTGTTCCAGTCTGTTCCAGTGAGAGCAGAAGGCAAGCGTTGCAACGTTCGTGATAGGGACACTTACAAACCTTTTCCCCTCCAGTTTTCCTAAGGGAATGCATCAGCCTTCAGCAGTGATAACAATACAAATATTAGTTCTCCAATCCAGTGTCAGAAAGTATGGATTTAAATAAACTGCCACGGCATAAAGGGTGAGAAAGGGAGGGTAGATCTGCGAGGAAATTGGTGAAAGAGGGGTAAGTATTACTAAAATACACTAGATGGAAGTTCCAAAGAACTAATGAAAAACATTTTTTTAAAAAAAATATAATTACCATGGGTCTGATCACAAATCCAAACAAGATTCCTGAAGTTTTAGGAAAATTTGTTCACACAGATTACTTACATTTTTGCTATTGCAGGTCATCGAATAAAAAAAAAGTACAGATAAATACATACGGAATGAAGTGTTCATAAAAGATGGCTTTTTTATCTATTTATTATCTATTCAATAATGTGTGTTGTAAGAACAATAATGCAAAAGCATTCCCCAAGAGTTTAATCAATTGTATGAACTCAAAAGGGCACATTTCCAGGCTTCCTGCTGGCCATTGATCAGTATTGATTGACCCAGTGATATGAATAGAACACTGGTATTTAACAAAATGAACTAGTCCAGTAGGAGCTATTTAGTCTAGGCCTCTCTCATGATGATTCCACTGACCTATTTGTGATGGGGGCTTCAGTTTTGACAATTTTAACAAAATGGGGGTACTGCTGGGCATGGCACACACCTTTAATCCCAGCCCTCAGGAGGCAGAGGCAGGCTGATCTCTGTGAGTTCCAAGCCAGCTGGTCTACAGAGAGAGTTCCAGGACAGCCAGGGGTGTTACACAGAGAAACCCTGTCTCAATGAAAACACACAAACAAACACACAAACAAACAAACAAACAAAAAGGCGGGGTGCTGTAGAGATGGTCAAGCACTTCAGAGCCCTTGCTGCTCTTACAGAGGACCCGCGTGGGCCCTCACAACTATTTGTAACTGCAGTTCCAGGGGATACAACTCCCTTTCTGGACTCCATGGCCACTGCACACATGTGGTGCACAGAAAAACACACAGGCCAAACACCCATCCACGTAAAATAACTTTAAAAAACAAAAAAGAAAGAAAGAAGAGTAGCGATCAAACTAAGTAGCAGAGGGCTAGCCTTAGATGCACAAGACTTAGGTTCCAGCCCCAGCACCTACCACGGCCACCAACGCATAAACCGTGACTTTTATTTTGAAGCCAAAGTATATAGCTGTGCTATATGCTCATAATCCCAGCATTTGGGCAGCAGAGGCAGGAGGATTATTACAAGTATGAAGCCGTGCTGCTCTATATAGTGAGTTGTAAGCCAGCTAGGGCTACATAGCAAGACCCTATATTAATAAAACCAGAAAGGAGGGTGAAGAGAAGGGAAAAGAAGAAAGGTGGGGGGGGGGAGGAAGATCTAGTTCAGGAACATTAGGATGGCCCTCAACTTTGGTTAGAACTTGGCCATGAGGGCTGGAGAAATGACTCAGCAGTTAAGAACACTGGCTGTTCTTCCAGAGGACTGGGGTTCAAGTCCCAGAACCCACATTGCAGCTCACAGCTGTCTGTAACTCCAGTTCCAGAAGATACAAAACCTCAAACAGACACACATGCAGGTAAATCACCGATGCACATGAAATAAAAATTTAAAAATCACACACACACACACACACACACACACACACACACACACACACAACTTGTCCATTCAACTTAAGAAGCTTAGACATATTCACTTGTAAAATTCTTTGCTGAGGATAATCAGGATTAAACAGGGTCTCAGGTAGCACAGGCTGGCCTTCAACTTGCTGTATAGTTGAAGCTGGCCTTGAACTCTTGATCCTCCAACCTCTACCTTCCAAGTGCTGGATGTTCTGTCACGCCTGACTTCATCTGTAAAATCCTGACATAGCTTTTGATAATTTAGTAAGGTAGGATACACATAAAATGCCTGTAAGTCCTAAAGCAATCATAAAAATGCCTTTAAACGTGTATTTTGCTCATTTGCTAAACAAGTGCTTATATTTATCAAAACGTGAATTCATCCATGCCTGAAAGTCCAGCACTTGAGACACAGAGGCTGAGCTCTACAAGGCAGGAACTTGTCTCCAAAGGCCAAAGGCTGGGGATATAGCTTGGTGGTAGAGTCTTGCC
Source organism: Apodemus speciosus (assembly GCA_002335545.1). Taxonomy (NCBI): domain Eukaryota; kingdom Metazoa; phylum Chordata; class Mammalia; order Rodentia; family Muridae; genus Apodemus; species Apodemus speciosus. Next base: position 65,475 of record BDUI01009065.1, read on the forward strand.
TCAAATTCATGAGGACCTACATTTGATCCCCAGCACCATAACACTGACCAACAAACAAAATCCGTGAACCAGATTGCGTATGTAGAATATAAATTCTATCACAATAAGTAGTTACGTTATACTTCCAAAAATATCTGGGCTGAAGAGATGACACAGCAGTTAAGAGCACTCTCTGTTCTTCCAGAAGACCCAGGTTTGGTTCTCAGCACCCACATTGGGTGGCTCACGACCATCTATCTGTACCTCCAATTCCAGGAGATTGGACACATTCTTCTTGGTGTCCTCAAAACCTGTTTGCACGCGGTGCAAAAACATATGCAAAAGCAAAACAATCATATACATAAAAACTAAAAATAAGTAAATATTTTTTAAATGTCTCTGAGCCTTACCTGCCTGCCTCTTCACTGTCTTACCCTACCATGGGTACCACATGAAAGGCGGAACAATCAAATGTGCCAGACCTGTGCTAGGCGTGGCACATCCTTAGGCTGGCTCTGTCCCTGCTGTGATGGTTCCGGTCTTTAGGGCTTGTGAGTTCTTGGCTCTGTACATCCAGCCTAAAAGGCAGGTGAGGCGTTTTCCCTCCAGGCCTGAGCTCTCAGGACCCTGGGAATCTGAACCCTCTTCTGAACCCTTCCCACTCCCCACCCCTGCACTCGGGGAAGGGAATCCTCACGAATCCTCACGAGATCATGACTTCTTTTCCACCAAATACAGCACAGCATTCTTCAAAAATCTACGAATGCACTGGGCACAAGTCAGCTCCACAACGGGAGAGGACAGAGGCTCCCAGTCGCCATCTGCCTAATCCACAGGGCCAGTTGGAGTCTGCATTTCCTTGAACCAATCAACAGAGCTCTTATTTGTCTCCTGTGGTTTCAAGTTCAGCGTGTTCAGATGTATTGCCACTTCCACAAGAAATCACAATCTTGTCAAGCACTGGCGGTCTACCAAGTTGGATCTGAGGACTCCTTCCCCCAAAGTCCTTGGTTAGTGGCTGCAGTTTGGTCCATCTTTAGATCTGGTATCTTTTAAGCAGCCTGGAAGCTGGTGGTGGTGAAGGCTTGAGAAAATGTATGCTCTTTGCTGCTTCCTCAGTCACATCTGTGGTAAATCGGACTTGCAAAGTTTATGATATGAGGCAATGACGGCTAGACTCACCCAGTTTCTCTTGGCTCACATACAGTGTTTAAATCTTGCTTGCCTTTTGATGCATACACCCCCACTAATATCAAGTGAACACTAGACATTTTAATGGCTTCTCTTGAGCTGATAGAACCTATTTATCCACTCACCTCTACATGTGGCTTGGCATTAAAAAAAAATGGAATCTGAAGCCAGACCTCTTAGGGTTCACAGAGCCCCTTGCTATTTATGTGGCCTTAAGCAATATCCTAAACCTCTTTGTGCCATAGTTTGTTTTCTCATATAATTGAGATAATGAAAATAAGAAGAGGGTTGGAGGGGCGGTGCTCCTGTCTGCTGGGCTCAAGCCACCGGCCTCCAGGGCCGCAGTAGCTGTCCGCCTCTGCCGAGGGAAATTGGAGGTGAAAGCATGGGCTTCCCATCCCAGTAGTGGCAAATGACAGAGGTGATACTTCTCATCGTGGCCACATTGGGAAAGACCAAAACAAAAGATCCAGTGACAGACACCACCAAGTCCATCTGTGAGGTGGGCTTGGCAGGCCTGAGCACAGAAGATTAGTTCCTAACCCAGTGCTCATGTCCAAGGATGCCTGTGGGCTGCTAGGACCTCCCCGTCTCCTTGTCGTGGACTGCCCAGGCTGAGCAAGTTCCAGAACATCGCATCCAGGGCTACACAGAAAAATCCTGTCTCCAAAAACAAAACAAAACAAAACAAAACAAAACAAAACACAAACACAAAGATAAAATCCCACAAAACAGATGCAACTGTCCTCTGGAGTGGCCAAGGGCCTGAGGAGTTTGACTGAAGCCCAGAACATACAGCAGGGTTGGGGTTTGTACTGGCTGGTTTTGTGTGTCAACTTGACACAGGCTGGAGTTATCACAGAGAAAGGAGCTTCAGTTGGGGAAGTGCCTCCATGAGATCCAGCTGTGGGGCATTTTCTCAAGTAGGGATCAAGAGGGGAGGGCCCCTTGGGGGTGGTGCCATCCCTGGGATGGTAGTCCTGGGTTCTATAAGAGAGCAGGCTGAGCAAGCCAGTAAGAAATATCCCTCCATGGCGTCTGTATCAGCTCCTGCTTCCTGACCTGCTTGAGTTCCAGTCCTGATTCCTTTGGTGATGAACAGCAGTGTGGAAGTGTAAGCTCAATAAACCCTTCCCTCCCCAACTTGCTTCTTGGTCATGATGTTTGTGCAGGAATAGAAACCCTGACTAAGACAGAGTTCTACGCATGCACTGGTGTTTCTGTGTTTTCCATGGGTTCCCAGGTCTTTATGCCAAATGTGTAGCCTTTGAGTAAGCCAGAGCCTATTGATCATGGAGCAGAAGGGTCAAGGGACAAGCTGCCACCCCAATATCCAAAAGAGGCAGACTCTGTCAGACAGAGGGTGTTATGTGGCAAAGTTGTTGCTTCTGACTGTCCTTGCATGTGCTAGACTCTGGCTGTACACTGTGAGACACATTGCTTCTGGTCCCTAAGCATTCACAGGTTTATTACACAAGGGGCAAGAGGGACCTTGCCCAGACCCTGCCTGCAGCTCCCATTTCACAGAGGAGCAGCCAGCCTGCCAGGGTGCAACTCATGCCTCTTGGGGCCCAGAGACCCTAAACATTGGAATATTATCTTTCCTTGGCATCAGCAGGAAACATGTTTCTTGAGGGTCACAGATGCCTACGTCTGGCCTACCTGCTGATGCTCATGTTTTATAGACAAGTCAATCCTTATGAGCATCTCCTGCTCTGATCTGGAGACCATGTCCGAGCCTGCCGACTGCCTGTCTCGGATGCTCAGAGGCACCCCAGACAGCGGGTCTTCACCTATTCATTATCAGCTTCAAGTTCACGTTCTTGGTCTCCATCCTGATCTACTGGCACACTGTGGGTGCACCCAAGGACCAAAGGCGACAGTATAGCCTGCCAGTGGACTTCCCCTGCCCCCAGCTGGCCTTTCCTAGAGTCTCCGCCCCAGGTAACACCTTCTTCCTAGAGACATTGGACAGGACCAGTCCCAGCTTTCTGTTTATGTGTTCTGTGGTATCAGGTGCCAGGGCACACCCTGAGTTCCAGGTGGTGGTGCTCATGAAAGGGCTGACTAGAGACATGACAGCCCGGCCCTGCAACCTTGGCATCTCTCTTCTGAGCTGCTTTCCCAACGTCTGGATCCAACCTCTGGACCTGCAAGAACTGTTTGAGGACACGCCGCTGGCAGCCTGGTACTCGGAGACACAGCACAGGTGGGAGCCCTACCTGTTGTCAGCACTGTCTGAGGCTTCCAGGATCGCGCTCCTCTGGAAGTTTGGTGGCATCTACCTGGACACAGACGTCATCGTCCTCAAGAACCTGCACAACCTGACCAACATGCTGGGCGTCCAATCCCGCTACGTCCTCAATGGCGCCCTCCTAACCTTTGAGCGCAAGCATGAGTTCTTGGCACTGTGTATACGTGACTTTGTGGCCCACTACAATGGTTGGATTTGGGGGCCCCAGGGCCCCCAACTGCTTGCCGGAGTCGTCAAGAAGTGATGTTCCATCCACAGCCTGAAAGAGGGCCATACCTGTCGTGGGGTCACTGCCCTGCCCCCCCCCCCCCGCCTTCTATCCCATCTCCTGGAAGAACTGGAAGAAATATTTTGAAGACATCAGCCCTGAGGAGCTGACCCAGCTCCCCAATGCCACCTACGCTGTTCACGTGTGGAACAAGAAAAGTCAGGGTGCGCACCTAGAGACCACGTCCAGGGCTCTGCCAGCCCAGCTCCATGCCCGCCATTGCCCTACGACACACAGAGCCATGAAGATGGACTTGTGACAGCCCTCCAGGCTGCAGTCATAGAGTACCAACAGGACGCAAGATGAGCAGACAGGAAAAGGGGGCTCCGAGATGCTGCTGGTGACTTTAGAGGTGACCACGCTGGCCTAGGGACTATGTGCCACTTCCACACCTGCCCCTCCAGGCCAGAGGGGGACCTTGGAGACACTTTGTCCAGTGTTCTAGGCTGACCCGTGATTCCAGAATTACTAGCATCTGGGCCTTAACGGGCTAGGTCACAGGAACACTAAAGAGCATTCTAAGGTAGCTGGAAGACAGTCGGTTAGAGGTGGGTCAGGAGTGGAGCTCTGAAAAACCTGTGTAGAAATGCTAAGGAAAAGGTATCTGGCTCTTTCAGCCTCAGGAGCCCAAGGGGAGGGGCAGAGCTTCCTGGGAGCACCATCTTTCCTCCCCCTGGGGCTCGGCTCTGAAGATCTGTCACAGTCTATTTCAGTGTTCGGGGATGTGGAAATTCTTTAGGCTCTGAAAAAGGGGTTTTAAATTCCCTCCCTGTTGTAGACACTGGGGGCTCTAATAAAAGTGACTCACCAACAAAAAAAATGACGAGAAGAAAACCTATACATAGTACAGGGTTATATGAAAATTAAATACCCCCAAATCTGCAGGATGCTCAGAACAATGCTGTCATATAATAAAGGCTACATTAATCACTTTCTGTTTTTCTGCTTTTCAAGTATCCCAAACTTGTAATGCAGCCAAAAATGACCTTGAACTTTATCATTCCCCTGCTTCTTTCTCCCGAATGCTGAGTTACAGGCTTGTACTACCATGCCCAGTTTGCATGGTGCCGGGGAATCAAACGCAAGGCTTCAGAAATGCTAGGCAAGAACTTAACCAAGTGGGCTACCTCTCCCGCCCCATCTGTATATTTATTAGGTGAACTAGTGAGTTACCAATCTGCATTACCTGTTTATATCTCTATCAAGTTAATATGCTGAACCTCAATTCTTAATGTGCCAGTAATTGGCGTTGGGATGTTTGGGAGGTAATTAGTTCATGTGGGTGGGGCCTTCCTCAATGGGACTAGTGCCTTTGCAAGAAGAAAGCTGAATCCTGAGATCTGCAACCAGGAAAGAGATCGGCGACAGGATTTCAATGTGTGTAGTAGCAATGGGCCAAAGAAGAGATGACAAGTTAAAGAGGAGAATTCTTATGATGAATGAAAACGATGCACACTTTACCTCCAGGTAAATACATAGAGGGAACTGTGTAGCTAGAAATACCCACATTAAAAAAACGGAAAGAAAGCTCTCAAATCGATAGCCTAACCTCCCACGCCGGGAAACAATAGCAAGGTCAAATAAAGGCCACAGTAGAGGCTGGAGGGGTGGTTCTGCGGTTCGGAGCACATGCTGATCTGGTTGAGGATCCACATCATGTGACTCACAGGCTCCAGGGCATCCCACAACCTCCTCCAGGCCTCATCCGTGACACCAGGCTCAAGTGTACACAGCCCCACCCAAACACACACAAATACACTCCATCAAGAACAACATAACGGGAGGTTGGAAAGATAGCTAGCTCCTCAGTGAAGAGCACTGGCTGTTCTCACAGAAGACCCGAGTTCAATTCCCAGCACCCACAGAGTGACCCACAACCATCTGGGACTCTTTTTTTGTTTGTTTGTTTGTTTGTTTTTTGGATTTTTTTTTTTTGAGACAAGGTTTCTCTGTATAGTCCTGGCTGTCCTGGAAYTCACTCTGTAGACCAGGCTGGCCTCGAACTCAGAAATCTGCCTGCCTCTGCCTCCCAAGTGCTGGGATTACAGGCGTGTGCCACCACCGCCCGGTTGCATCTGGGACTCTTGTTCTCAGAGACCCCCACACTGCACTGACCTCCTCGGGTACCACGTACACACATGGTGTACAAGCATGCACAGAGTCACAACTTTCATATATGCAAGAGAATAAATATTTTTTAAAAGGATAAAATAATAATTTGGAAAGCCCCACAACACCAAAGGGAAGAGTTACAGACTAGAGCAGAAGGGAAAGGGGCAGAAAAGCAACAGAGCATTGACCAAGCCAAAAGTTGGTTCTTTGGGGAAAAAAATCAAGTCGACGACGATTTCTTTAAGCTGAGAAAGCAAAACAAAAGGTGCTCAAATTACCAAAACCGTCAGTGAAAAAGAAGTCAGTCTGACCAAGTTTCACAGAAATGAAAAGGACTATAGGGAAATGTCATAAATAACTCTATATAGACAACTGAATGTTAACAATTGGACAGCCCTGATGAAATATTAAAAAACAAATCCCTATRAATGTCCAAAGAGAAGGAATTTACTCTAGGAAGAAATGGGGAGCTGAGAGAGATGGGTATCAAATGAAGCTTTGCGGTCAGTAATAATGAACCATCATTCATTCATTCATTAGATAACATTTTGTGAGTTGCTTTTTTTTTTTTTTTTTTGAGACATGTTTCAAGTAGCCCAGGATGGCCCCCAAATCTTGAACTTCTGTCCTTCCTGCCTTTACCTCCCCATAGCTAGGATTACAAGTTTGGGTCACCATTCCCAGTTCATGAGGGTAAGGTTTTCCTAAATGGAACTAGTTTTACTCTGTGCTGGGGATCAAATAAAGGGTCTGCCTCACGGTAGGCAAGCACTCTGCCAAGAGAACCACACTCTAGGCCTTGATGTGCGGTGTAGAGATCTTGAATTTATTTTGGTGTGTGTGTGTGCTGTGTAAGTGTGTCCATGTGAGTGTGGTGGGTACAGAAGCCCAGGGTCACTGTTGAATGTCTTCCTTCGATTAGTCTTCATCTCTATTGTTTTTTAGACAGGGTCTCTCGATGGATCTGAAACTCATCAATTTGGGTAAGTGGCTTGTTGCATGAGCTTTGGGGATCTGCTTGTCTCTGCCTCTCACTAACTCCACCTCCCTGAGTGCTGGAGCTACAAATGCACAATACCACCACCATCCCATGTTTTTATGTGGATGCTGGGCATCAGGATCCAAGGCCTTCTGATTGTGTGGCAGGGCGCTCCACCGACTGAGCCATCCCCCCTCCCAACCTCTTACATTTCTTTTGTTTAAATGCATCTTTCATGATCTTTGCATTGAGGCTTAAAGTTGTTTAAAAGTCAACAATACCCAGGCCAATCGATAGATTTAAAACCATCTGTATCAAAATCAAAGCTACCATTATTTCTAGAAGTTGGAAAGCTGGTCTTAAGATTCATATGGCAATTTAAGGGACCCAGAATAGTCCAAAGAGTTTGGAAAGGGGGACCAAAGTAGCAGAGTAGTGGAGGAGCAGTTGCTAAACATATGTGGGACCCTAGATTCGATTCCCAGAAGTGCAAAACATCAAAAAGTAAGTGTGGTTAATGTGCCTGTCATCCTAGCACTCCGGGAGGTAGAGAAAGGCTAAACAGGAGGGTGGGGAATGCTGGAAACCTGAAGGCAGCCTGGGGTACATAGTTATATCGTGAATATCAAGCCAGCCAGGGATAGATAGAAAAAAACCAGTCTCAAACAATTCCA
>BDUI01009067.1:1363-17563 GCA_002335545.1 Apodemus speciosus
CGTTATGTGGGCATTTTCCATCTATTATACTTTGTCAGGCTGGATTTGTGGAAAGATATTGTGTAAATTTGGTTTTGTCATAGAATATCTTGGTTTTTTCATCTATGGCAATTGAAAGCGTTGCAGTATAGTAGCCTGGGTTTTCATTTGTGTTCTATTAGGATCTGTATAAGATCTGCCCAGGATCTTTTGCCTTTCATATTCTCTGGAGATAAGTCTGGTGCAATTCTGATAGGTCTGCCTTTATATGTTACTTGAACTTTTCCCCTTACTGCTTTTAATATTCTTTCTTTGTTATATGAATTTAGTGTTTTGAGTATTATGCGATGGGAGGAATYTCTTTTCTTTTCTATAATATTCAGAAATCTGAAGGGCTCTTGTACATTTATGGGCATTTTTTTCTTTAGGTTAGAAAGTTTTCTTCTGTAATTTTGTTGAAGTTATTTAAATGTCCTATAAGTTGGGTGTCTTCACTTGCTTCTATACATATTATCCTTAGGTTTGGTCTTCTCACTGTTTCCTGGATTTCCTAGATATTTTGGGTTAGGAGTTTTTTGCATTTTACATTTTCTTTGACTGTTGTGTCAATGTTTTCTATGGTATCTTCTGCACCTGACATTCTTTTTTCTATGTATTATATTCTGTTGCTGGTGCTTGCATCTATGACTCCTGATCTCTTTCCTAGGTTTTCTATCTCCAGTGTTTTCRCCCTTTGTGATTTCTTTATTGTTTATATTTCCATTTTTAGATCCTTATGGTCTTGTTTAATTCTTTCACTTGTTCAGTTGTGTTTTCCTGTAATTCTTTAAGGGATTTTGTGTTTCCTCTTTATGGGCTTCTACCTGTTTACCTGTGTTCTCCTGTATTTCTTTAAGGAAGTTATTCATGTCCTTCTCAAAGTCCTCTATCATCATCATGAAATATGATTTTAAATCCTATTCTTGCTTTTCTGGTGTGTTGGGGTATCCAGGACTCACTGTGGTGGGACAATTGAGTTCTGATGATGCCAAGTAGCTTTGGTTTCTGTTGCTTATGTTCTCACCCTTGCCTTTCACAATCTGGTTATCTCTGGTGTTAGCTGGTCTTGCTGTCTCTCATGATGGTTTGTTTCTCCTGCAATCCTGTGTGTCAGCACTCCTGGGAGACCAGTTATCTCCTGGAGGAATGTGGCACAGGGTCAGGCCGGGGTGCAGACAGAAACTGAGAGGGTCTTGTCCCTGGTTCTTCCTTGGTTTCTGTGTCCTGATATCTCTGTACAGATCCATCTTGGGCAAGAAATTTGAGCAGAAGTCTTGGTCTTACCTGTGCTCACAGGTGTGTTGGCACTCCTAGGAGACCAGCTCTCTCCTCATGGTATTTGGGTATGGAGCTCTTTGGCACAGAATCAGCTTCCAATACAGATGGAAACCCCTCTAGTGAATTTCATTAGAGTTATCCCAATACTCTTGATTAATACATGAGGCCTTCATTTTGCATGAGTTCTTGGCAGTCTGTATAAAGGCTGGCAAAAATCAGTTGTAGTAGTGTTGACACACAGATAACGAGTCTCATTCTAAGAGTTGTTATAGAACTCTGACTTTACCCAGACTTATAGCTTGATATATATTATTTTTAGAAAATTTATTATTGTGATAATAATCAAATGATCTTATATAACCAAATATGTCCAAATTTCTCTTCCAGCCTTAATTATCACTTGATCATAACATACAAAATCTCTTCTTTTAATATCATCAAGAAAATAAAAATCAGCATAAACTAGAAGTCTGTTTTTATGTTTTTAATGATCACTGAAATTAATATGATACTACATAATAAAGACAATGTGTAGGTTCACAACATTCAATGACAGCACAGATAATTGATCTAAAGGAAAAATTCATGTTTTATCCAAAGACTAASATGCAAGACAAGTTCTRTAGAATCTTCCTCTTTATCRGTTTCCCAGTCAATTCTTACCAAGTATCATTTTGTCCATGTTTGTCCATTATTAAATAATGAGTAAAAGAAATAAAAAAGGCCCTCTGATGTATCTAGCTTTCAAAATATATTGCCTTTGTGAGATTTATTGTATCTTATATAAAATTATGTACTGATTATTTTTATTAATGTTTTATTCCACTGGTGGAATCTACACTTTAATTGGTTATTATTAAGCATGTTCGGATTACTTCAAGTTGATAGCCAGTTTTGATTACTACAAATAACAAGACAGATCATTTTATTTTGAATAGAAGTATAAGTACTTGCATTGGAATTATTCAGGAAAGCAAAGCAGCTAGTAGAATAGAGTCTGTATATGTATATCATTAATAGACAAGGACAGTTTTCCCACAAACTATTACTTTAAAAATCCTACAATATTWACAATTCAAACTCATTAAAATTCAGTCTTTTTAAAATAGCCAATCTAGCCAGGTGTGGTGGCACACACCTGTAATCCCAGCAATTGGGAGGCAGAGGCAGGCAGATTTCTGGGTTCGAGGCCACCCTGGACTACAGAGTGAGTTCCAGGACAGCCAGGGCTATACAGAGAAACCCTGTCTCAAAAAAACCAATATATATATCTATATATCTATATATCTATCTATCTATATATAGATAGATAGATAGATATATGTATGTATGTATGTATATATACATAAATATATAATAAAATAAAATATATAATAAAAAATATATAATAAAATAAAATAGCCAATCTTAGGCAAAGATAGTGGAATACACACAATAAAATTCACAGACAACCTGAAGCTTGAGAGGGAGGAGGACCAAATAGTGGATGCTTCAGTCCTACTTAGAAGGGGGAATAAAATAATCAAGGAAAATAGAGGGTGGGAAGGACTTGGGAGGAAGAGAAGACAGGAAGGGGAAAAGAGGGGCAGAATTAGGTATGGGAGGAGATGAAGGAGATGTACAGAGGGTCAGAAAATTGAACCAAAGTGTATAAGAATGGGGGATGGGGAACTGGGGGCAGCCACCAGCAAGTCCCAGATGCCAGGAAAGCAAGAGCCTCCCAGGACCCCATGGGGATGACATTAGCTGAAATACCCCACAAAGGGGTGGGAGAACCTGTGAAGACCATATCCAGAGGTTAGGCATGGTCCTCCATCTGAGGGATGGGGCCACCCATTCATCTCCAAAATTCTATTGCAGAATTGTTCCTGTCTAAAAGAAATACATGGAACAAATAGTGGAGCAGACACTGAACGAAGGCCATCAAGAAAGTGTCCCACCTGGGGATACATTCTATATATAGACACCAAACAAAGACACAATTTCTGAAGCCAAAGTGCTTGCTGACAGGAGACTGATATAGGTGTCTTCTGAGAGGCTCTGCCAGATCCTGACCAATACAGATATGGATGCTCCCAGCCAACCATCAGAATGAGCACAGGAATCCCAATGGAGGAATTATGGGAAGGACTGAAGGAGCTGAAGGGGGCTTATTTTGCATCAATGGGAAGGGAGGCCCTTGGTCTTGTGAAGGCTTGATGCCCCAGTGTAGAGGAATGCTAGGTTGTTGATGCAGGAGTGGGTAGGTGGATGGGGGATCACACTCATAGAAGCAAGGCAAAGGGGGATGGGATAGGGGGTTTGCAGAGGGAAAGTGAGAAGAGGGACAACAATTAAAATGTAAACAAAATGAATAAATAAATTAAACTTGCCATTCCATTATTAAATAAATAATAAATAAATATATCAATAAAATAGCCAAACTCTCTTAGAATTCAAAGTTGTGCAAAATTGAAAGTCTCTTAACTATGCACTTCTGTAAAATMAAAAATACTCATATTTCAAGAGAGATAAACCAAAACAGACAGAAACAAATGAAAGCAAAACAAAACTCTACAAGTGGAAATAACTAAATGTCCAATTTCTGGGATCAATCACATTCTTCTGGGCTCCTCCAAAGGCCTTGGGTTACTTCTCTGGCTCTTCTTTCTGCAACACATAAGTTTGTTTACGAGGAGCCAGCTGGCTCCACTCCATCACTGCTGGCATTCTTTGGGGGCATCCCATGGCACCAGCCTCTCCAAACTGCTGGCATACACCTATACCAATAGCTTCTCCTAGACTTTCTTCATGGTGCCCAAGCTTCAACTTCTTATTATGTCTCCTTCAATCCTGGCTCTCAATCCTGAGGCTACGGGTTCACTAATGACCCCTCATGCCTTCAAACCAATATATTCCTGGTGACTCTTACACTACTAGGTTTTGCTTCCAGCATGAGGTACAGCCGTGGCTGCCTCTGGAACACAGCTTCTGTGTGCTGATTCCCAGGAGATATTTCCAAAAGATTTCATCGTGCACAGCTAACCAGAACCAAAGAATCTTAATTCAAAATAACAAATGACCATGATAGAGTCTTTAGACTTCTACAGAAATTTCTTTTTTGCATAGCCTTTAACATTCTTATCATACAAGCTCTTATAGATAATGTCACCAAGCATTGAACTCTCAAAGGCTTTTCTTGAAATTTCAAAGTTCTTCTACAATCTTCCTCTAAGAACTGAAGCCCTGAGGCCCAGCAGAAAGGAAACGTGCAACCTTGGGAGATAGGAGGTTGGGGGGAGGGACCATCCAGAATGCACCAGAGACATAGGAGGTGAGACACTCTAAGGACTCAAAGGGAGGAACCTTAGATGAAATGCCTGACCTCAGGGAAAGGGATCGTACAGAGCCCACCTCCAGCAGGAAAGCAGGGCATCAAATGAGGGAGGGGGCATCCCACAGTCACAATGSTGACACATAATTGTTCTTGTCAGARTGAATTACAGGGATAAAAATGGAGAGGAGCCTGAGGAAAAKGACAGAAGCAAGAGGTTTAGAACTCATGTCTTGAACTGTAACCATGATGCAGAGAGAGAAGATGGATGTGGCTCTAGGGCTTAAAATATTGAAGTCTGCCTCCAATGTCATATTTCCTCAAACAAATCCTGACATCCAAAACTTCCCTACATACTTCTACCAACCAGGCACCAAATGTTCAAATAAATGAACCTATGGTAGCATTTTCATTCAAATCATTACAGGTATTTTGTCTCAAGATCAAAAAATGGCATGACTTTCCATGTATTTGTCAAATGCTAATGAAAGCTGTTGAAACTTTTACTTTACAAGGTGATAGAAAATAGCTTCTACCCACTATTCTATCCACTATGTATCAATGCATTATGACAATGACATAAATATAAGACTCTCTCAGAATTAGCATTCTCCCATCTTGTCCTAAGGACATCAAAGAAATTGGGAAGATGTGATGATTTGAAAATAAAAGCAAACCAAAACAATAACAACTAAACTTTAAAGAAGCAAAGTGTGTATTCCAAAACCTAGCTAATTCAAAGCATAAGAGAATAAAGGAAATTATAGCATAGTCCAAGGGATAGTCATATGACATGTGTGTTAGGAACTTGTCAAAATCAGTGMAGGAAAGCTTGATAGAGAGTAAATACAAAGAAGCAAACAGCAGCAGAATGAAAAGGAAGCAAGTGAATACAGTGTTGCCCCTAGAAAAATGTTAGGAATTGATTGTTGGAAGAAAATATGAAAACACTCCAAAATAAAAATCCCAATATTGTTTCCTTGAAAATAGATTTTTTTCTAAAGAAAATATTACTTAATTTGGGCTGGTAAGATGGCTCACTGACTGCTCTTCTAGAGGTCCTGAGTTTAATTCCCAGCAGTCATGTGGTGGCTTACAACCATCTGTAATGGGATCTGATGCCATCTTCTGATGTGTATTAATAAAGAAACAGTGTACTCACATACATAAGATAAATAAATAATTCTTAAAAAGCAACCTCTTAATCTTTCCCGAATAGTTTCTCCGTGCTCTACTCTCCCCAGTTCCTTCCTACCTCCTCTCCCATATCTCCTATTGTCTCTCATAAAACAAAAAACAAATAACAACAATAAAACAAAAAAGTCTTCTAAAGGATAATAGTAAATATCAATAGATAACAATAAGATAAAACAAAACTAACACATTGGAATACAACAAGACCAACAATCAGAAGAACAAGCACACCAAAACAGAAAGACATATGGATCCAGACATGAACGGGTTCCTACACTCAGGTCAGTAGGCCATAAACCACTAAACTGGGAGCCAAAATATATGCAAATGGGATCTGCAAGGGGAAAAGTGAAGAAAATAAATAAATAAAAGGAGATTAAAACAAACAAACATGTCAAAATAGGACAAAATAAATGAACAGAAGTAAATAAGCCCCCAGAAAAGGCACAAGGAACAGATATCGGTTCCATTGATCTACACACTCTGGAACTCCATAAAATAGAAGCCAAAATGTATATGCAAATCAAAAAACTGGATAACTGGATATAAAAACACTATATATATATATATATATATATATATACAAAAAAATTAAGGAAAGACCCCAATGGGACATCGTGAGTCAAGGAATTTCCAAAGATGCATTTGAGTTCAGTTTTTGTTAGCCATGCATCCTACCCTTAATAATGGATTGTGTTTCCAGTGAGTATCCCTTGGAGAAAAATTTACATTTGCAAGTAGTTATTAATTGAAAATAGCTTTGGGTTAGGAATGAGGCATGTGTCCATTTTTCATTTCCATTCTAGGGCCCCATCTGATCTAGACCCATGCATGATGATGGTTATACAAAGCATTGATCTATGAGTATAGGAGAATGTCATTAGGAGTCACTCTAGTAATTTGTTTGTTTTTGACAGACCAGTAGTATTTTGATTAGTGACCTGTGTCCAACTTAAACAGTGTGGTTAGAAACAGGTAAAATATTACTGTACAGAAATGGAAATGTAGCCAGTTTTGAAGGAGTTTGATAATACAAAATAAAATTTGTAGAAATATATATAATATTAGAGTAATAAAAACATTTCTAGACAAATTCAATGAGCTATATATATATATATAGTTTTCAATATAATAAAAGTAATTTTTCAAATTATAGATAAATATTTATAAACAATAGAATAAAGTTGTTGAGCAATAGCATTTCATGGCCCCTATTCCTACTCAATTTGATTAGTGGGACATAATGAAATGGTCATTGAATTTTTTATTAATGGAGCTACTTGTCAGTAATTTTTAATCAGATGATAATCCTAACAAGAGAGTCAGTTTCCCTTATAAATGCACCAAAAAAAGCATGCACTGTGCGTGGTTTTCTTCCAGTCACAGAACAAGCTTGCTTAATTATTACATCAATAGTAATGTTTAGGATCCTGTAGGGATAAGCTTGTGTGTACTGTGTGGAAACATCATATGAATAAATGGCTTAAAGTAAGTTAAGAATTAGTTGGGGAACCAGCGAAAGCTTATGGCCTAGGCATTTATTGTAAATAAAGCCTCCGAGTTATTACTTCAGAATTGGGTGGGGTGTGGGTGGAAAAGCCTGCAGTTACATTYGAGTCCAAGGAGGGACATGTTTGTGATTCAAACATAGGGCCAGAGAAAGCTCAGAAAACTAGTCAAGAATGCTATGAAAGCATCCTGAAAGGCAGGGAAACGAGTGCTTCACAGATCTGGAATCATTTTCCTAGGTGGGTTGAAGGCTAACTCCTTTTTAAGAGTGAGCTAAAGGGAAACCAGAGACTCAGGCCAGTCGCACTTGGAAACAACTTTCTAGGGCTGAGGTCAATAGGTTGCTCCTGATAGATACTGAGGACATGAGCCTTGGCCTGTACAGAAGGGAAAATAGCAAGGGGCAGCTTACTAGTTCAAGCTTAGGGGTCAGAGGTAGTCATCACAGACACATAGACACATGCTGGCTTGAGAAGCTTTCAAATGCACAGAAGGGCAGAAGGAAGATTTTCTTGAAGCTGCGGTGGAACTGAAATTCCAGATTTTCTRGACTGGTAATGTATAAGTTTAAAAATAATAAAAGAGAAACAAATATTTTGTTTGAAAATAATAAAATAAAGTACTTAAGGACAGAGTTAAACATTTAAAAAATCCCCATAGGAAAAGAGGAGAGAGTTTAGAGATAATTAAATTCAGAAAAAGGTATTAAGTTTAGAGAACAATTTGAGAGGAATAAATAAATGAACATAGAAAGTAAAGTCTCTAAAGAAAGGAGTAAGAAAGAAAAGTAAAATAAAGTCTCTAAAGAAAGAAAAGTGAAGAAATTCTCCAAAGAGAAGAAAGAGTTAGAAAGGTTAAAATAGAAAATACTTTCATGTTAAAAAATGGAAAACACTGTAAACGATGGGTTTTAGACCCAAAATAATATTGTTTTGACTTTCTCCATAAAAATAATTATATGTCCCATAATTATTGTAGCTGTATACATTGTTTTTACAGAATAAAACACTTAGATGAGGAGAAGACCAAAATTTTTAATGCCAGATTGGAGGCCATAGAACAGAGATTAGAGGATCTGATTCTTTTAAATCATAGTAAAGAATCTTCAGAAGTATCCAATGTGGAACCTATAACAACAGCCAAAAAAGATAGTTCTAGATGAGAAAAATCTACAAGAGTTTGAGAAATTAGAATGGCAACACATTACAATAAAATATTTTGAGTTAAAAATAAAGATTCTGTTTAACAATGTCATCTTAGAGGATGGTCATACGATAAATTATGTTTTTCATTTTATAGAGTTTGAAGAATTAATATATGTACATATACTGATACATCATGCAATTGATATATATTCAGAATTTCAATGGGCTTTTGCATAGAATTTTGAAAAGAATGATTCTGTGATTGTATATGTATTAGAGATAATTGTTATCTTAGAGATTCCTTTGCAGATTGAAGCCTATGATGCTTATCCATTAGCTGATTATGTGTATCCATATAATACACACTTATTTACACACTGTGGCATAGAAAATATTGCATATATAGCTTACAACCATACAGGTCAAACAGATATGGGGAGATGTAATAGTACACTTAAGGAAATGCTCATAGAGCAGAAAAACAATATAGGATCTCCTAGAAATAGACTATTGACTTTAAATATTTTAAATATCAGTGAGACAAAGCACAGTTGTTGAAGAGCACTGGATTTTAGAAAATATTCCTGAATTAATCCAGTCTATATATGATAAACTCAAAATAGAATGAAGGAAACATATTGCATTGAAGAAGAGGTTTTGTCTTTATTTCATTAGGAGAAGAAAAGTTATGGATTCCATCTAAATTGATAAAACACAGATTTGACCAGGGAAGACACCCCTGATGATCTTGACTGCAGAAAGATAGAAATCAAGAAGACCAACAAATCAGGTAACATGTATTGCTGATCCTTCTATATGGGAAGAGCTAGGAGAGGGGCTGGGACATGAAAATGTCTGCAGACAGAATTTTAGCTAAGCATAGAAAATAAATGTTATTGGCTCCAGAATCCCCAGGACTTATCATGGCAACCATTCAAATGGCATGGAAGAAATTTTATATTACAGTTTGGTTATATAGTCCAAACTAACTTATAAAGGAAGACAGATGCATTACCTGCTCAAACGAAGAGCAGAGGACCATCTTTAACTGAACATGTGCACTGTACATTCCATATATGTGTTAATGTGAAAATATTTATTACCTGTGAAAGTTTATATGTTTATGGACACCAATAAAAGGCTTCCCTGACAAGACTGACCTTGAGGTTGCTGAAAGGATTCTGAGATGCTGAGATGCCRAGACATACATACTACAGTGTCCTGCTTCATCCAACCTCAGACTACCTCAATACCTACTTGATCATAACTTGCTTCCCGAACATCTTCAAAGCTGCTGATTCTAGTTTATATAGCTTCTCAGGCTATTGCAAGTAGGATTTCAATTAAGCCCTGAATTTTCACAGCACACAGAGACAGGACAACAAAATTTACATCTAGCTTTCCTGAGACTTGGGCGATGTCCCAATTTTCTTAGGGCCTGAAAGGGAAATATGCTTCTAGATACCAGAAAGCAAGTATAACAGAACAACTCCGTATTCCCAAAATGTGTGGTGGATGGTTTTTAGTTTCATAGTGGGTAAATCATTATTAGTCTTGGTCAGGAAGGAAACAAAGTAAGAGAAGTCAGATTCATGGATTTACTTTCTTCTTCTTCATCTTCATCATCTTCTTCTTCTTCTCCTTCTTCATTATTATTATTATTATTATTATTATTATTATTATTATTTATTTTTATTTTATCTATCCTTACTCTCCTACATAGTGTTAAAAGAAAAAGAGGAAGAAAGAAAAAACAGGTTAGTGGATAGCAGCAAAAAAGGTAGAATATTAAATCTATTTTTAGACCAAGTAACATCAACAAGCTAAATATATTTACATTGGTATGGAATTTGTATATTGATAAAATTTTAATGTTAAATTTTAATAGAAAAACAGAATATATATATATACACACATACATACATACATACATATATATATATATAKATAGATAACAACACTATGCATATATATTCATATATTTTTCACCTCTTGTTTAAGGCATTGGAACTATGTAATTCTTAAAAGTGCAAAGTAAGTTCTAGTCTTTTTGAAAGCTGCTATTACAAAATGATTAGTGTAATGTATAGTTTGCTTCATATGTATAATGGTTAGCCATAGGACAAGACACTGCACTTGCTTCAACTACAGAGAGAATGCTGTGCACACTAGATAATGGGACACAGGGAAGTCAATTGACAAAATTTGAAGAACAAGGTAGGCATGTCCTTCAATATTCTTGCTTCACAGCATAAAAATAAATTGTCAGATATTTAGTGACAGTAGGCTGAAGATGGATGCTCCAACAACTCAGAGAAAATTTGGGTGTTTGTCCTGCCTATCAGGTATCTTTGTCATTACTATGGTTTTGTAAGTTTCTTGTCTGCAGTTACTGCATACTCAGGTAATATTTACCCTTCTCAGATCTCACAACAGGTATTCTAGAATGTCAAGAAAAACATATTAACAGTAGTGATAGGGATAGTCAATATTTTCCTACTTCATGAGATCAAATAAAATCAATATTTGTTATCATTTAGCATGTGCTATTTTGTGATTKAATATCATTTCACAACAATACAAGTAGTTTTAAATAATGGTTAACATAAAATAGAGAGGACTGGAAATACAGATAAGTGGCAGAACATGTGTGTCTGGTATGCTTGACAACCTAAATTTAATGCCCATCACTGAAAGACAAAACAAAAAATGTAAATGATTTCAAGTTTTAACTGAGGTTGAAGAACAGGTATAAAGAATTATTTTCTGGTTTTACATTTTGTAGGGAGAATTTATGGTCAAGGAACAAAGAAAACAAAAACAATCTTCCTAGAATTCCTGTTGGACTGAATAATCATGTGCTATATTTAGAGTAGTAAAAACAGAAATGTCGGTCAACTCATACTTTTTGTTTCTGATTTTTGGAGTAATGAGTTTATTAGAAGAATTCACAACTCTCTATGGATAGATATATGTATAGCAACATGAGGGTGAAGTTTGGGTCCCAGTGCTAGAGCTAGACACAATGAAGTGGCCTCTGAAATGAGGAAACTGGCATACCTTGTGACAGAAGCAGAAGTGTCTCATATGTACCCAAGGTTTGATGTACTGTAACACCAGTAAGAAGCCTGTACTCAGTCATTCTCTCACTCTCAGGCTACAGAGAGGAAAGGAGGCCAGGAGTAGGATGTATGTCTACCAATGTCTACTTTGATTTGAAATTTTAATGATCAGATACCAATTTTTTTTTTTTTTTTTTTTTTTTTTTTTTTTTTTTTTTTTTTTCTTTTTTTTTTTTTTTTTTTTTTTTTTGGTGAAGGCAGTGGTAGAGGTTGGACATAAAGAATATCAAGAGAAGTAATGAACAAAATACCACTATGAAACAAGTCACAAATGAGTGTAGATATTGTCTTTCAGGTCAAAAGGACAAAGGGAAGCTTAGGAATTTCAAACATACCACCAATGCCCACAGACTCCATGTGCACCACAATGCAAGTGGTTAATGAAGAAGCAACATCCTTTCAAGAATATTACAGTAAACCATCCTGAGAGAAATCCTAATATAGATCACAGTGATGAGTTATAGTCAGAATATTATAAAGATATTAAAATAATATGAATATTTGTTTAGAATAAARCACAGTATTCAAATCTCAGAAGGAGAGAGGACATAGTCAGACATCGTTATTTGAATCATAACATCATACAGAGCTGAGAAATAAGAGGTAGATTGAATTATGATGTATTTACATTTTAAACCCAAAGATAAAAATAGCTTAGGCACATTAAGTCAATGCTTATTGTCAATCCTCATTCGAAGAAACATTGTATCAGGCTTTTTACTGACTATTTTATATATTTATTAGAATATATAGTCATCTTATGTTAATGTAAACTGCATTTCACTTAGCCATGTTAAATTTTCAGAGAAATATTTATTATAACTGAAAACAATGAAGTCATTTTCACACATTCTTTAAGCATGAATACAGACAGCCAAAAAGAAAAGATCCTTTTTTCCTGATGTCATTTTAATGCTTCTCACTTTTCAAAGACCACCCTCAGGCAAAAGTCTTGTATCTGTTTTAGAGACATTGGAACAAAGTCTCAATTCCCATAAAACATCTGCAGGTTCCAAGACAGAGTATTTCCTGTATTATACTGGCATAATCAATGAGGACAGCAAAAAGGATACAGTAACTAATTCACATTAAATATACCACATTTGACTCTGCAATTAAAGACAGAAAACTTGCAATAAATGCTGATAATTTTACTGCTCTTGATTCAACTAGGATTTTGAGCTCTTTTGTTCCGTTATGATTAAAAATGACTTTTAAAGCTAGTATATATGAAGGAATGCTTCGATTATAATTTTGACTCTTAAATTTCAGCCATCTTATTTCTGAAATTATACAGGTTATAATTAATGATTTTAAAAATGTTAATATATCTGCCATGGTATTAAATCATTAATAGTATGAATATTTTAATTACAAATTCACACAACATAAGACATACAGTGGTATGGATGTGAGTTGGCAAATATTCTCAATGTATTGAGAAGAACTCTGTTTACACATAAGGATACTTAAAAGAAGGAAGAGGAACTAGAAAAGAGGAGAAAGAACACTCMAAGAAACAGAAAAACAATACAGTTAAATGTTGAGATACACTGACCTTTCATTTAAAAAATACCAAAGGTGAGGCAGGGATGAGAGTTGTCACTAGTTATTCTTCAGTATTACTGGAATAATCAATGCATTTTGCTGAGGAATAGAAATAAAAAGACTAAAAATTCGAATAAGAAAAGCAAAATGCTTTACTCTCTGAAGATGATGTAATTATTTTGTCTACTTGGGCTGGGATAATAAAATCTCATAGACTAGGCAGTTTCTCAACAAAAGCAATTTACTGTATTAAACTTGTAGTGTCTTGCAATTTCTAAACCAAGACACAGGCTTAGTTGGTGTGTTTCCTACATGCCAACAATATGCTGCTTATAGTGCCTGCACATGGGTGATGAGTTCTGCTATGGGTTGACTTCTAAATGTCTCTCAGTGGTCCACTCATGTAGTGCATTGAAGGCTGGTTTCCAACTTTTAAGACTAGGTGTTGATGGAAACTTGAAAACAAAGGCTGATTAGAACTTTACATTACTATGTACAAGCCCTTAAAGGAGACTGTAGGTCCCAGTCCCTTCTTTATTTCTTTTACTCTATGTCCATGTATTGCGTAGTCTGGCTCTACCACAAGTATTCAACATGGCTTCCTGCCTCACCTAACTCAAAAGGAACCAGCTGGTTATGGGCTAAAACATTCCATGCAGACAGCCAAAATAAGAGTTTTGTGCTTATAAATTATGAGCAGGTATTGCTCTAATGTCAAGAAATGGTACTTAATGTGGTGGATGGGTACTCTAGGATTTGTTTTACAATAGTACTAACTTTATTCAATAGGACTGTGCATCCTTGGCCCAATAGCCTTTTTTTTCTCTCCTTTTTTATTAGATATATTCTTTATTTACATTTCAAATAATTTCCCCTTTCCTGGTCGCCCCCCAACCCCCGAAAGTCCCATAAGCCATCTCCCCTCCCCCCACTCACCAATCAACCCTCTCCCTCTTCTCTGTTCTGGTATTCCCCTACACTGCGGAATCGAGCCTTTCCAGGACCAAGGGCCTCTCCTCCCTTTAATGTCCAACAAGGCCATCCCCTGCTACCTATATGTCTGGAGCCATAGATAATGCCTTGCGTACTATCTGGCTGATGTTTTTGTCCCTGGGAGCTCTGGGAGTACTGGGTGGCTCATATCATTGTTCTTCCTATGGTGCTGCAAACCCCTTCAGCTCTTTGGGTCCTTTCTCTAGCTCCCCCATTGGGGACCCTGTGCTCAGTTCAGTGGCTGAGAGTGTCTCCCTATGTATTTGTCATGCACTAGCAGAGCTTCCCAGATGACAGCTATATCCAGTTCCAGTCAGCAAGTACTTGTGGGCATTGATAATAGTGTCTGGGTTTTGTAGCTGTATATGGGATGGATCACTAGGTGGGATAGTGTCTGGATGGTCTTTCCCTCAGTCTCTGCTCCACACTTTGTCTCTGTATCTCCTTCTGTGGGTATTTTGTTCCCCCTTCTAAGAAGGACTAGAGTATCCATATATTGTTCTTCCTTCTTCTTGACCATCATTTGATATGTGAATTGTGTCTTGGGTATTCCAAGCTTCTGGGCTAATATCCACTTATCAGTGAGTGCATACCATGTGTATTCTTTTGTGATTGGGTTACCTCACTTAGGATAATATTTTCCAGTTCCACTCATTTGCCTAAGTATTTCATGAATTTGTTGTTTTTAATAGCTGAGTAGATTCAATTATGCAAATATATCCATTCTTATCTCCTTGTACTAAGCTCAAGTCCAAGTGGATTAGGGACCTCCACATAAAACCAGACACACTGAAACTAATAGAAAAGAATCTGGGGAAGAGCTTTGAGCACGTGGGAACAGGGAAAAATTTTCTGAACAGAACACCAATTGTTTATGCTCTAAGATCAAGAATTGACAAATAGGACCTCATAAAATTACAAAGTTCCTGTAAGGCAAAGGAAACTGTCAGTAGGACAAAATAGCAACCAAMAAATTGGGAAAATATCTTTACCAACCCTACATCCAACAGAGGGCTAATATCCAATATACACAAAGAACTCAATTGCCTCTTAAAAGGCCCTTTCCTGATACCATTGCATCATTAACTGGGATTTCTGTATGCAGATTTGTAGGGACAGAGAAACAAGTATCCAATCTATTATAATATCTACTCAAAAATGTTACAGGATCAAGACTGATTATTTGAGATGATGCCAAGCTCAATAATTACTTTGTGAAATACTGTAATGTATTAATTGCATAAACTAAAACAAAATTAAGTAAGTCACATTCAAAACTACTAAAAGCATTTCTTTCAATATAAAGTCTTTATGAAGAAAATCTTTGAGTTTCATTGATTGAAAGCATGAAGTCCACATGAATTGAGAACAAGGCCATAGTAATGAAATCAAGAACACAACAGAGTCAAAATTTCTTAAATTATGTTTAATTTCAATATAAAACAAGAAATTTGTTTAATTTTAATGTAAACTAACAGGTTAACTTCAAAATTTACATKAAGTAGCTCATTTCAAACATTGTAGGCATTCCTAAAGAAAAACATACTGTAATAATATTAGCCTTGGCATATAGTAAAGTGTATGAAACACATTAATTATTAAAATGTGGTGCTGAGGAGTAACAATACAGCAGCGGCAGCAGCAGCAATGTAGTCCAGATCACTAAACTGGTGTGCTGTCACTGTAATGTATATTTCAATATATTGATTTCCTCAGCTATGCAACTCCTAGYAAGAGCTAATCATGTCTATTCCATGAATTCTTGGAAACTAAGACCTGTGTTTCTCAGACTCTGTAACACTAATAATTTCAACATGTGTAGGATGGAGAAAGGATCTTCCAAAGCTGAGGAATAGAAAGGACAGAAGCAAACCCACAGGCATCTGGAAATTTGATACATAACATAGATGGACTGGACTATATGCCAGTGAGTAACAACACAGACCCACAGAAAGAAGATACTGAATAAAGAAGTGCTACCATACAGGGAAGAGACATAAAATAAATATAAAAGACTATCTCTGAATTCTGACATACAACATGTAGAAAATAATATCTCAGAATAATGAGACAACATTAT
>BDUI01009067.1:29825-41038 GCA_002335545.1 Apodemus speciosus
TACCAGGTCTTTCCTGGTACTATTGCTTCTATCTAATGTTCATCCTTCTTTGAGGATTGTGGAATCATTCAGCTCCAGAAACTCAAGTCAAAAACAGCTTGCAAAAGTGCCGAAATATATTTCTTTTGCTCTAGCAACTTACAAAGAGCTTAAAATGTTCAATCTACTTTTCCTTACAGATTTTAGGATGCTTTTTTTGTATAGTTACAGATTAGAATTTCAGCTTTGTGCTTTACCTGTTGGGTATACTTTTAATCAGCCATGATGATGATTGTCTTAACACTAATTATGATGTTGACCTTGGACTACAAGGGAAATATCTCATGGATGTAAAATTGCTATTGAAAGGTTGCAAACACAGCATTAAAATGAATCTGACTTAAGCTGTAAAATCTGCAGTACATTTTAAAACTGTACCTTTCACTATAGTTTCCTAATTTCTCCCCCTTCTTTCATGACAATTAGAAATACAAACTCAAGGCTTCACATATATTTTTGGCATGGATTTTACCTTATGATTTTTATTGTTTCTATTGAGTGGTGAGTATGGTAATAAATTAGTAAGATCCTGTCTCAGAAAGTATTTTTTAAGAGAAATAATAAGGGTGAGTGTACTGATTCACACCTATATGTAACTCTAGCACATTGGCATATGGTGGCAGGAAGATAACAAGTTCATGAGGAGCCTGGTCTCCATAGTAATACTGAATTGAAAGAAAGAGAGTGGAGGACAAAGGATAAAGAAAGAATGGAGAACAGCAATTGTTTATACTATTGTTTCTAAGATCTTTATTTATGGTGGCTTATGTATGCCTTTATTTAGGTCTTGGTAAGTTGCATTCAATATTTCTAAGTAATGAAAATTCTTGTGACTGTCCTGATTAATTCCTTTGAGTTATTAACACTGGCATAAATCATTCCAACAGCGACTACCTAATGTGGATTTAAGACAGAAAGATTTTTCGTTTGCTTTTCTCTCTTAATTAAGTGTCTACTTTCCTCCTCGAGGAGGTTAAGACAACAGACACAAATGGAACTGGTCTGCACTCCCTGACATATGCATTCACCCTGGAGCATCACCCTACCAACATGACTGGTTTTCAGAATCATAACAAAAACATAAAAACCTTCCTCTGCATTCAGTGAAGTTCCTCAATATACTATTCACTGTCCTGTCAACAAAAGGATGCTGCTGTAGTAGCAAAGGTAGTTACCATTACTACAATGTTGAGTCCCTTAAAGCATCAGTTCTCAAACCTGTTGTGATTCTTTTGGGAATTGAATGATCCTTTCACAGGGATTGTTGAGACCATCGGCATAGCAGATTTACTTTATGATTCACAACTGTGCCAACATTTATGAAGTAGCAACAAAAATAATTTTATGGTTGGGGTCATCACAACATGAAGAACTGTATTTGGGTGGTCACAGCATTATGAAAGYTGAGAACCTCTGCTGCCTTAGAGGTTATAACACTCAAATGACCTCATGTGGGATGTCCTAAGATTGTTAAGTCCAAACTAAAAGGAAAAAAACTAAGAATAAGTGACATGGAAGCATCAAAGAAAGTTTGTTCTGAACTTGCAGTCATACTTTAAAACAGTACACATTTGTTTGCAAATTGTTTGGTTTAATTAAAGGTGTTAGAGTTAATGAAAAGAATAACAATAATTGGTTGAAAATAATCTTCCAATAGCTTTAAGTAACTGTTGTAATGAGAAACATTCTTTATTATAAATCCTTGATGCTGGCATTTTATAGGGGGCTGGTACATATCCTCCATTTTAGTTTACATTGTGACTTTTAAGGGAACATTGTCTTAATTTGAGTTGCTGCCCCTACAAGTGATTTAATGCTTTTTACCTATGAAAGCACTAACCCCTCATAAAGGTTTCCTTGTCCTCCTACTGCAAAACTTCATTCTTCCTATACAAGTAGTCAGTTATAATAATTCTTAATATAATTCAATAATAAATAGACGTTGGATAGAAATTACAGTTTGTTTTTCACCAACAAAATTCACAAATGAAATTTTCTATTTTTAAGGCCTCTGCAGGAAAAGCAATTAGCTTTTGGCTGAGGTGTTTATAAGTAAATTGGCAAATATTCTAATTTCACTCTATTATTTCACTATAAAAGATCTTTAAAAATCTTCCTAGAATCCACTAATTTTTAAATCTCTTTCAGTATTCAGTCTCACTTTATAATCAAATGCCCCATGGTTCTTGTATCCCCAACAATGGGAAATTCTATGTTTCTATTGACCCAATTCCTCTGTCAATTTATATTGCTTGGTGTTCTACTTAAATGCCACAGAAATTCCTATGATTCACTAGGTTTTCTTTCTTTTTTATTCTTTTCTGAAAAAAGTTTTTTTTTAAATTAAACATGGTTATGTTTTCCCTTCCCCTACCTTCCCCAGGTCCTCCCTATCCCAAATCCCAAAGACCATTTATCTAAAAAAATGGACAAGTATTTAAAGACTAATAACAATAAAATAAGATAAAAGAAAACATGAGAGAACAAAAAACGCATAATTGAACAAATCTAACAGTCTGAAGAAAAAGAACCAAAGAAAGACAAAAATTCATATAGAAAAAGAAGCACACATATTCACAGACACAGAAAACCCATAACACAAAACAACAAATGATTATATACCATACTATCTATCTATATAGTATGAGATATAAAATAATCGTGTATAGTATATAATTACTTTAATGCACACACATATTAATAGTGTATAGTATATAATTAATACACTCATATGTGTGCATTAATTATATACTATACACTATTAATATGTGGTGTGTGTGTGTGTGTGTGTGTGTGTGTTTTATACACACTCAAAGGATTTGTAAACTTAGAAAAAATGCTCGGAGCATGCATTCTGGTACAAAGAACTTTCAAAAATACTATTTGTTTCTCTGATGTTGGTCATCTACTACTAGATGAGGGCCCTGCAGTTAAGAGTGGTTTGGATCACAGGTGAGCCTTTTGGTGGAAAACAAATTGTTCATTTGCAAGTAATTACTGCTTAGAGGTATTTAGAAGTAGAGGTATGTCTACTTCTCCTTTCATGTCTAGGCCCTACCTGGTACAGACCTGTGTAGGTCCTGTGCATGCTACCATACTCTCTATGAGTTTGTATGTGCATCAGCCCTGTAGTGTCTATCAGGACTTGGTTTCTTGGCGTCTTCAATGTCATCTAGTTCTTGCAATGTTTCTGCATTCCTTTCATAGAGTTCCCTGATACTGGAATGGAGATACTTTATAGATACTTCTCATCTAGGACTATGTATTATAAGGACTCTTCTTTATATTATCCAGATATGAGTTTCTATATTTAAGCAGGAGGAGTTTTCCTAAGTAAGGCACTCATCTATAAGTGCTATTAGGAGTCTTTTAGGAGTCATTTTATTGCCACATTCTTTTAGTGGAATGGTAGTATTTGGTTTTCCTCTAGGTCCCAGACCTATCAGCCCTATAAAGTTTTAGGCTCTTGGCCCCTGAATAGCAATGTGGATGTATTCCATTTCATATAGTGGGCCCTAAATCSAATCAGATGTTGGTTGGTTAACTCCACAAGCATTGTGGTACTATTGTACTAGAGGATCTTGTAGGCAAGTGACTATTATACAACACATGATTTATATCTTAGTGGGTGTTTTTCATTCACCTCTGGTAGCATGTAGAATACCTACATTCTGAAACCATTTAAGTTGAAGTGCTGATACCAAGGTCTAGTACCCTAATTCGTTCTTGACTTTGTCAGTAAAGAAGGTTGGTGACCAATTGCTGAACAGAAGTTACAGATAGGACTTCCAGGTCTCAAGAAGAAAAATAAAGATGCAGGGAAAAAGAGGGGATTTATTTCTCCCATGCTTTTGGATGAGAAGAAAGCAACAGTCATGTAAGATCTTGGGGCAGCTAAGCCCTGCATCCTCCACTATGGGGGTGGATGGGTAAGGAAGTTGGCAGGGGCTAGCTGATACAAACCACTAGGATTAGGCCAGAAGGCAAAAGAAACAGAGATAATAATTGAGTAGGACATGCCTATCCAGGAAGGAGATTCTGAATCCAGCAATTGTGCCTAGCCAGCAAGTTTTAAAATACTAAAGTTGTTGGTGTGTCCTTTATCCAGGGATTATAGCATCTCAGGATGGTACTGGTATAGCAGTTGACTCCTAGAATTTAAGGAAGGTAGAGGGAAAGACTGGGTTGCAGCTCACAGCAGCCAATCACAGAGCCAAGTCAGAGCAAAGGCAGTTAGAAAAAGAAGCCAGGTTGGGACTGATTGCACTCCATCTCAGAACTAAGCAAAGTGGGACAAAAGGGAGCTGGGGGTGGTCTGAGAGCACAGCAGTTCCCAAGCAAGGCGGTATCATGTTTGTACCAATCATACATCCGATAGAGGATTCATATCCAATATATACAAAGAACTCAAGAAGTTAGACTCTAGAGAAACAAATGATCCTATTTAGAAATGGGGTATAGAGCTAAAAAATAATTCTCAACTGAGGAATATGAAATGGCTGAGAAGCACCTAAATTAATGGTCAACATCCTTAGTCATCAGGGAAATGCAAATCAAAACAACCACAAGATTCCATCTCATACCAATCAGAATGGCTAAGATCAAAAACTCAGGTGACAGCAAATGCTGGCCAGGATGAGGAGAAAGAGGAACACTCCTCCATTGTTGGTGTGATTGTTAGATGGTACAACCACTCTGGAGATCAGTCTGGTGGTTCCTCAGAAAATGGACATAGTATTACCTGAGGACCCTAGGCATATATCCAAAAGATGCTCAAACACATAACAAGGACACATGCTCCACTATGTTCATAGCACATGATAGCCAAAAAGCTGGAAAGACCAGATGTCCTTCAACAGAGAATTTGATACAGAAAATACATTTACACAGTGGTGTACTACTCAGCTATTAGAAACAATGACTTCATAAAATTCTWACACAAATTAATGGAACTAGAAAATATCATCCTGAGTGAGGTAACCCAGTCACAAAAGAGCACACATGGTATGCACTCACTGATAAGTGGATGTTAGCACAAAGGCTCAGAATACCCATGATGCGATTCACAGACTTTATAAAGCTGAAGAGGAAGGAAGACCAAAATAATATGCATTGTCAATACTCACAGGAGATGGGGAGGGGCAGACTTACAAGGAAAAAGGAGGGGCAGGGGGAAAAGGAGGAGAAGGATCAAGAATGAGAAAGGACAGGGATGATATCCAGAGGGTTAGGAATTTGAACAGGGATGTGTAGCAATGTAAGATGGGCAACCAGGGGTAGCCACCAGCAAGTCCCAGATGCTAGGAAAGGAAGAAGCTCCCAGAACCCAACCAGGATGATATTAGCTGAAATGTCCAACAAAGGGGAGGGAGAAACTGTACAGCCTATAATCAGAGGTTAGGCAAGGTCCCCAGTTGAGGTATGGGGCCACCCACTCACCAGCAACTTTTTAACCCAGAATTGCTCCTGTCAAAAGGAAATACGGAGACAAAGTGTGGAGCAGGGAGTGAAGGAAAGGCCATCTAGAGACGGCCCCACCTGGGGATCCATCCCATATACACACACCCAACTCAGACACTATTAYAGATGCCAAGAAGTGCTTGCTGACAGGAGCCTGTTATAGCTGTCTCCTGAGAGGCTCTGCTAGAGCCTGACAAATACAGAGATGGATGCTCACAACCAACCATTGGACTGAGTATGGAGTCCAAAAAGGAGAAATTAGAGAAAGGACAGAAGGAGCTGAAGGGGTTTGTAGTACCATAGGAACAACAACGTTATCAACCAACCAGACACCCCACAGCTCCCAGGGACTAAACCACCAACCAAAGAGAACACATAAAGGGACCCATGGCTCCAGAAGCATCTGTAGCAGAGGATGGCATCGATAGGAAAGGCCCTYGGTCCTGTGAAGGCTCAGTTCCCCAGTGTAGGGGAATGTGAGGGTGGGAAGTAGGGAGGCAGAAGTGGTAGCACCCTCATAGAAGCAATGTGAGGAGGAATGGGATGGGGGGTTCCAGAGGGGAAATGTGGAATGGGGATAGAATTTGTAACATATATCAACAAAATATCCACAGAAGGGGAAAAACAACCAACCAAACAAACAAACAACCAAAAAAAAAAAAAAAAAACCCAAAAACCAAACCAAAACAAAACAAAAAACCTATGTGCAATACCTTGAACCCTTACAAGTACAGGTGAAGATTCTGCATAGGCAACAGTTTGATTTCTTTATGTTGAATGAGTTGTATAATGTTATCATGATGTTATTTTGAGCAATACATCCTTAATACAAATTTATAGAGAACCACCAATAGCCACAGAAAACCCTAGTTTGTTTGCCGGCCCATTGGCCCTTTTAGCTAACAATTCAATTAGTTGTAACCCATTCATATGCTGAAGGTTTTATTTGATGATAATAAAGCTTATGTTTGAGACATTTCACATATTTATGGTCCATCTTTCTGGCTACAAAGATTGAGGCATGCAAGCCAGGTAGAAACATTTTAGAATGCTGTGAGAGGTAAGTGAAGCCCTGGCTAACTTAATACAACATAAACATTCAAAGAGCCATATGTTTAGGTTGAATTATAAACTTATTATTTTATAAAAATACACCTATTTTCTATATCTTTAATATAAAAGCACTAAGCTTTGTGAGCTAAACAAAATTGAAGATTTACATTAGTATTTAGATATCACAGTATAATTTCTATGTTTTAAGAAAAGTTTTAAAAGTAATACAAGCCTCAGTTCTTCAAAATTTTAGAAGTATCAATTAAAAATATGGGACAGCACTGAACCCTAGAGAATGAGTTTTTAGATATAAAATCTATGCACTAGACATACTATAATGGTGCTACAATAATTCCAAAATGCTCCTTTAATTATGTCCAAAAGTAGTCTAGCTTAGTGTCCTAAGAACACCTATTACAAGCACACGTGTCATTGTTATGCAATGAGCCTTTAACTTCAGTTCAATTTTCTGTTTTTAAAGTCATAGAAACCAAGATACTTTTGAAGAATACACAGCATCCTGGTTAGAATTTTCCAAATCAATTTTCAAAGTACATTTCCTCATTCCACAAATTAATTCCTTTGATTGCTTTTCCTCTTTTCTGGTAGTATTTCTCTTTGCCTTTAAGCTACAATTAGTCACTGAATATAGTCTCAGTATTTGCCTGGAAAATTCTATAAACTCTAGCCATAGTTCCATATTAAGAAAAAGCTCTCATGGAATGATATCATCTCAGTAACATTATGAACTCAATGTGGTTTTTAGAACATCATGGCCACTATTGCTTTCCACTCAGCTACTGCTGTAGCACAGGCTCAGAATTATTATTTTGCTTACACTTTCAAAGTGGCCCATAAGGAGAAAAGCAAAGGCAGAGTACCCTAGACAGAAGCTTGCCTAATTGTATATATTTTGGTCAACAGTTAAACAGTTCTCATGGTAGTAGATGTTAGTAGTGTCTGGGTGCGGTTACGACACTAATGAATAATGAAAGGTGATGAAATATAAGCCTGTCATTGAAACAATATTTACAGTTGCAYGGCAGCAGTTTCTAGTCTCATGTGAAAGCTGCATTGAAATGTTTAGTAGTTGGTACCTTCAGTTTGGAGAGAAAGTGCTGAATTAGTTTAAAATAGCTCCAAACATGGAACTATCCATAGGGGAATTAATTTCCTTAAATAACCAGGAAACTGCTGAAATGATTTACACCTGCCTGTTTATAAAGCTGCTGTGTTCATCCTAAGTATTAGTAAGTGATTAGTTGTGACTTGTGGGTCTTATATCTAATTATAACTAATGGACTGAATTTCTGATGACTGAACTAGTAAGTAATGTGTGATCTATCTCTCTCTTTCTGCATAGTCAGATGTAGAAAGAGAAATGAAGCAAAACAAATAATAACAGGAAGTCATGAAGGGAAGAGAACAAATCCTGTGCTCAGAACCAAGATCGCTCTCATTAGTTCTCTGATTTTTCAAAGTTCCAGGTCATATGTTGCAAGTTGGATGGGAAAAGCACTCAGAACTCTGCTTTCTAACATGAGATTGTTTAGATTTTGTAATTATTAAATGTTCTGCTGTTGCTAATTTTCATTATGATCACTGTGGACCAGATACAATACATAACCAAATCATAATAAAAGGGACTAACAAATGCCAAGGCTTTTTTTTTATTTTTCTGCCTTCCTGTTGGTATATAGCAGATTTTTTTGTAAAAAAATTGTCATGTAATAAAAAGTAAAAAAAGTAATAAGCGATTAACAACAATTCTAAACTGAAATTATTATTTTAAAAATATGATATATGTTTCATGTATTATATTTTTTGTTTTGTAGACAGTGAGGCTGAGGATACATTTTAAAGGTAGCATATTACCTAGTGAGCATGAATTCCTGAATCCCAGTAAAGCACGCACACAGTATATGTGCACACAACTAATGAAACCAATAGAAAAATATATGGAGGTTATAATGTCAAACTACATCTACTTATAGGAGATAGCATAATTATCTATCCAAAATAAGCAGTAAATAAAATAAATTTATGTCATTATTTTAAATTTGTTAATCAATTTAACAAATGTATCTATGACCCTAAGTAACAAAGTTCATATACTGTTTTATAGTAAAAAGAAAAATGTGATACATATTGAAGTCAGAACTGAAAGGATAACAGAAAAAAAAAAACAGGAGACAAAACACCTGCTTATTTTAGATTAAATGGATCACCAATTGCTATATTAGATTTGTTTATTTAATTTAGCCTTTCGATGGTCATTTATCTACAAATGAATATACTAGATATTGATGTATATACTGGGGAGATAACAGAACATAGACATTATTTATCAGTTACTTGTATTGATACTATTACATAGATATTTGACAAAGGACAGGGATATTATAGTTCAGTTTCAGGGTTCATCATGGAGATAGCAATATGACATCATTTATCACATTTCATCGAGAGTTAGAATTCAGAAAGTAAAGAATACTTGTTCTAGTGTTGCTTTCTATATTTTATTCATTCTGCAACCTGCCCCATAGAACTATCACTTTTAGCATAGATCTTCCCAACTCAATTTACCAAGCCTAAAAATTTCTCCTAGATATGCTGATATGTTCGTTTACCTGGTGAGTCTATGTACCATCAAATTGACCTTCAAGACCAACCATTATACAATGTTAACAGAGGAATATAGGCAACAAACAAACAAACAACTACTGTAACAGTGAAAGACACTTAGTCCATTTGTGCTGAACACAAATCATCAGACCGGGTATTTTTATGGAGTATTACTTTRTTTTACATGTTTCTAAAACTAGAAGCCCTTGCTCAAATTGTAGGCACATTTGTTTTCAGTTAAGGGAGGATACCATGGATTGGACAATAAGATGTACTTGAATATTGTGCTTCTATGGAATGAGAATATTTAGTCTTCATATTAAGGGGAAACAAATACACTAGACAAGTTGTTTTGTAGTACACAGAATATATTTGTTCAATGATTTTCCAAGAATAAGTATCAATGTATAGAATTTGCTTTTTAAATGTCTGTCCAGTAAAATGATGAATTTACAAAATGAACCTAATTTGAACACAAATTAAACTAATCAGTTAATTTTGCCCCCAGTTCTAATTCTAAACAAGCCTCCTCATCAATGATGTAGAGCAGTGCCTCAGGGTTTCTTTTACACAGAACTAAGAGAGAACAAAAATAAACAAGATTTGTATTATGATATTAAAAATTCTCAGCAAGTTACTTGCCACAATGATAGCATTTCATACCATCCCCTTACATTTGTCTTGACTTTAGGAGTCTAGATTTAATAGGCATTTTTTAAAAATGAAGTTTAAAAAATATGAGAACTAGAAATATTTAATGACATCTCATAAAACTTAGGAAATGTCAGTGTATTAATTTCAAAAGGCTGAATTGTATAAAGCTCTAAGATTTCGAAAGAAATTCTAGTAGAAATTAATTGACTTTTACAGTTTATTATAATACAAATTGATATTGAATTTATGTCTAGAATAGAGAAATTATTTTTCCTGTTTGCTTGTTTTTCTACATGTCTCATGTGACTTCTCTGTCTGTCTGTCTGTCTGTCTGTCTGTCTCTGTGTGTGTGTGTGAGTGTGTGTGTGTGTGTGTTTGTGTGTGTGTGTTTGTGTGTATGTGTGTGTGTGTAATTGGAAACAATGTTATAAAGTGTACAAACTTTAGGGTATGAGTCATACTTTACTGTCCCATTTTCAGCTAGTCTATCATTTTTATGTTTTGCAGAGTGTATTTCTATATAATTGCGTAGGGACTGATTTGTTTAGTAACCTTTGCTTAGAGCCAAGCTTTATTCTTTCCACTGTGGACAGCATTCTGACATTGATTCCCTGTTGCCATTGTTTCAGAGAGCACATTTCATCACAAGCCTTTTGTAATTGAATTATCCTCTCCTCACCTTCCTGTCTGTAAGTGATAGTTCCCTTTGGCTCTAAATACATGCTTCTCACAGCTGCTTCACAGTGTTCACTACAAAGACAGAAACAGAGCCCAGACAGCTATCCTGCTAAACATTATACATAAAACAGCCATGTTCTCTCTCTTAAAAGGCAATGGAGAATGAAATGGAAATGAAGAATAAGGTTTCAGGAGTCATAGGTGGCCACAACTCTCATTGTTTTTCATCTTACATGTCACTTCTAGTTATATATAACCACAGAAGAATACATGCCTTCTTAGAAACCAAACACTGTATATATGTAACTATATGGAATTAAGCTCACAAATATAAGCCACAGTCTCCAAGAATAAAATACAGAAATCCATCAAAAATAATAAATAAAATKACTTATTAGTTCATGAATGTAATGTGAGTTAATAAAAAAATGAGATACATGTTTCACTTTTCAATGTTAAATTTGTTGAGGTTTGGTCTATTACAATGCATTGTAATGCTAAGTGCAGAGCCAAGATCTGATTGAGAAAGAGTCCATATATAGACTCAGGTGACATTATGTGACCTCGCCTCCTTTTTAATTTTGATTGGTGAATAAAGATGCCCACAGTCTATAGCTGGGCAAAGTTGAGGGAGGTAGAGCTTGCTGTTTCTGACCTTAGGGGTTAAAGGACACCACAAGTAAGGAAAGAAGGTAGAGAATGGA
>BDUI01009068.1:5982-16175 GCA_002335545.1 Apodemus speciosus
GGGGAAACCAGGAAAAGGGAAATGAAATGTAAATAAAGAATATATCCAATAAATAATGTAAAAAATATGTTTTGCCCTCTTTATCTCTTTTGGCTAGTTTTGTTTTGAGTTCTTACAGTTAATCAGAATAGTTAAATTTTCTGATTTCAGGCTTCTGTGTGTTGTTTACTTCTATCCTATTCCTTTAGTTCTTAGTTTAAATGCCCTTTTCAGTAAGGCATATTCCATTGAGATTGCAGATAATTAAATCATATTTATAATCCAATTGGCTTGTCTTTCTGTGTCTTATAGTTGTAGAATCATGATCATTTACATTTAGTACTGACATTCAGAGAGTTTTCCTTCTCTTTCTAATTTGGGAGTGGGGTTTGAGTCATTGCTTAGTCTTTTCTTTATCTTTTATTCATAATGTATATTTCTTGAGTATCGTATAGGTAAGATAGTCTTTATACTACTCTTTTGTTGATCTCTTTTTATAGTATTCAATCTTTTCCATGCTTTCTTGATTGAAACTACCTTTCTTCTTCATCTGCATTCAGATCCAATTAAGTAACTTCTGCAGTGATACCTTGCTGCACATTGACTTTTTAAGTTGTATTTATGATGTGTTCTTATTTTCATACCAAATTAAAATACATCTGTACTGTTTATATCCATCTTGTTATATAAAACTTTAGTTTCATCATTTGAAATAAGTCATTCTTTGGAAGGGGTTTTCTATTATCCTGAATACTCTCCTTTTCTATATAAGTTACTGTTTTTCTGTTTCCACTTTTCARGTTTTGTTTTGTATTGCTCACATCACCACTGCTGTTGACATTTAGGAAATTCTCCTATGTCATATTTATTTGAAGTTCTAAGTGCCTTCTCTTTTAATAACCTATTATTTCACCATATTTGCAGAGATTTCTGTTAAATTTCACCAAATATATTTCCTGATTTAGTTTTATGTCTTCTATCTAGTCCATGAATCCTTATCTAGGGGCTCTTGATGATGTCCCAGAGTTCCTGGATATTATGTTTATTTCTTACTCTTCTCATTACTTAGTTTGAGTCTGTTATTTCTCTAGCTTTGTCCTTCTTTCTTGATGTTAGTCCTATTTTAGGTTACTAATCCTGTAAAGAAAGAGAAAGCCAAAAGAAGTGTGTAGAAGACAGCATTCAAATGAGAGCTTGCTTAAAGTTTCAGAGGGCTAGACTCAGCCTAACATGGTAAGGAGTATAGTAGGAGGCAAGCAGGGAGAGCTAAGAGCCTATATCCTCATCTTCAGACAATGGAGGCAGAAACTGGTCGTGGAATTGCATTTTGAGACCTCAATGCCTATCCCTAACAATATAGCTCCTCTAACAAGATCACACATTCAAATCCTTCCCAAACAGTTGCACTATATGGGAACCAAGCATTCAAAGATATGTGCCTATGGGTGTCATTCTCATTCAAACCACCATATTTTTCATCAGTTGGTCTAATCTACTGATGCAATTTCTGCTCTGCCTTCTGCTTGATTTATACAGTTTTATATTTACAAAGTTTCCATTCTTATGTCAAAATATCAATACATACATTCTGAATTTATTACCCAAGTTGTTCACTTTTTCATACATATGGCATATTTTCACATCCAATTTGCTGTATTTTATTTATATTGCTGACTTTCTTCTTAAGGTCTTGGATTAATTTTCTTAGTTCAACCATATGCTTATTTCTGTCTTATTTGAGTTTAATGATCATTTATATAAGCATTCATTTAAACAAAACTTCATCCAGAGCTGTAATCAGTTTAGTATCTTTGAATTCAAAATTCAGTCATCTTGACTGCTTTTCTTTTTCATTTTCTACAGTATGTAAACTTATTAATTTTGAATTATTAATTCAGATGTCTATTTTGTTGTACTTGTGAGTCTTCTTCCCTGTACCCATACCTGCCTCTACCTCTATCTTTCAGTTTCTCTAGGACAAGCTTATATGTTTGTCCTATACTGAAGTACACTATCACAAATCTCTCAACAAAATCTATGGATCAAAAGCTCCACAATTGAAAGAATTAGTTTTTCTCATATAAGGCATCCATTTCATTTTGTGTTTTGTTATAGGAGTGTGATCTAACATAGGTAAGTACTCGAATACTAATTCCTTTTTTATTGGATATTTCCTTTATTTACATTTCAAATGTTATCCCCTTTCCTGGTTTCTCCTCTGAAAACCCCCTATGCTATCCCCCTCCCCCTGCTCACCAACTCACCCACTCCTGCTTCCCTGTCCTGGCATTCCCTTATACTGGGGCATGGAGCCTTCTCAGGACCAAGGGCCTCCCCTGCCTTTGATGTCCAACAAGGCCCTCCTCTGCTACATATGAAGCTGGAGCCATGGGTCCCTCCATGGGTACTCTTTGGTTGATAGTTTAGTCCCTGGGAGTTCTGGAGGTACTGGTTGGTTGATAGTGTTATTCTTCCTATGGGGTTGCAAACCCTTTTAGCTCCTTCAGTTCTTTCTCTAACAACTCATTTGGAGTCCCCATGTTCAGTCCAATGATTGGCTGTGAGCATCCACCTCTGTATTTGCCAGACTCTGGCAAAGCCTCTCAGGGGATAGCTATAATAGGCTCCTGTCAGTAAGCACTTCTTGGTATCTGCAACAGTGTAGGGTTTGGTAACTACATAGGGGATAGACCCCTAGGTGATGCAGTCTCTGGATGTCCTTTCCTTCAGTCTCTGCTCCACACTTTGTCCCAGTATTTCCTTTAGACAGGAGCCATTCTGGGTTAAAGATTTTGTGATGAGTGGTTGGCCCCCTCCCTCAATGAGGGCTTCACCTAACCTCAGGATATGGTCCCTACAGGTTCTTCCTCCCCTTTGTAGGGCATTTCAGCTAATGTCTTCCCCACTGGGTCTTGGGAGTCTCTTGCTTTCCAGGGACTTGCTGGTGGCTACCCCCAGTTCCACATTTCCCATTGCTACACACCTCTGCTCAAATTCCTGATCCTCTGTATATCATCCGAGTCTCCTTCCATACCGCATCCTACCTCCCTTCCCCATCCTCCTGTCTTCCTCTCAAGTCCTTTTCACTCTCTACCTCCCGTGAGTATTTTGTTTCCCCTTCTAAGAAGGACTGAAGCATTCACATTTTGATCTTCCTTCTTCTTGAGCTTCATATGGTCTGTGAATTGTATCTTGGGTATTCAAGGTTTGGGGCTAATATCCACTTAGCAATGAGTGCATACCATATGTGTTCTTTTGTGACTGGGCTACCTCACTCAGGATAATATTTTCTAGTTTCATCCATTTGCCTAACAATTTCATCAAGCCATTGTTTTTAATAGCTGAGTAGTACTCCATTTTATAAATGTACCCTATTTTCTGTATCCATTCATCTGTTGTAGGACATATGGGTTGTTTCCAGCTTCTGGCTATTATAAATAAGGCTGTTATATGTTGGAGCATCTTTTGGTTATACGTCCAGGAATGGTATAGCTGGGTCCTCAGGTAGTAGTATGTTCAATTTTCTAAGGAACTGCCAGAATGATTTTCAGAGTGGTTATACCAGCTTGCAATCCCACCAACAATGGTGGAGTGTTCCTCCTACTCCACATCATTACAAGCATTTACTGTCACCTGAGTTTTTGTTCTTAGCCATTCTGACTGGTATGAAATGGAATCTCAGGGTTGTTTTGATTTGCATTTCCCTGATGACTAAGGATGTTGAACATTTCTTTAGGTGCTTCTTGTCCATTTAATATTCTTCAGTTGAGAATTCTTTGTTTAGCTTTGTACCCCATTTTAAATAGGGTTATTTGGTTCTCTGGAGTCTCACTTCTTGAATTATTTGTATATGTTGGATATTAGCCCTCTATGGGATGTCAGATTGGTAAAGTTCCTTCTTCAATATCTAGATTCATAGAGGAAGTGTCACTATTACAGTATCAGGACAAAAAGAGTTCCAGACATCTTCAATTCTGTGTGTTCCTATCTCAGTCATTGTACTTTGAATGTA
The DNA here is from genome assembly GCA_002335545.1 of Apodemus speciosus. Classification (NCBI taxonomy): domain Eukaryota; kingdom Metazoa; phylum Chordata; class Mammalia; order Rodentia; family Muridae; genus Apodemus; species Apodemus speciosus. The sequence goes on from BDUI01009068.1 coordinate 9,974, forward strand.
AACTATATTCTCCATAATAAAAATGTCAATAGGTGAATTTCAGAAGAATCTCTGATAAATACTGAGTGAGTCTGGACAATGGCAAAAGTGCAATTGCTAACTGAGTATGATATAACACAGGTGTAATATTTTGAAACACAATTGTTTATTTCTGTATTTAATTCACATAAAACATACATCCTAGAGTACTCTTAAGAAGTTAATTACACATGATTTTACATTTTTGCCATGTTTTGCGAGCTTTTGAATGAAACAAAAAACAAAACCTCTTTTAACTTTCTTTATTGCATAGGTGCCATATGTGTGGTCTGGAGCAAAATCTTTCTTGTTTGTTACTATTCCTTTGTCAGCAATTATTTTGAAGTTCTTTCAAGTGTGACTATTATATTCTAAAATAGTTTGACAGATTGGAAGTAAGATATGTGAGTCAAATGTTATAACTTTTATCAACAGTTCAAGTAAATATTCTTTTTATGTCAGTAAAATCAAGTATGGAAAACTTCGGTTTGGATAACTTTAATGATTTAGGATGAAAATTACCTATTTGAAAAAAAAAGACAAATGCCTGCTGTCAACTTCATTTCAATGAGAATAATATGTATCTAGTCAGGAAAAGTGTCTTCTGTTACTTTGAAAGCAGTCATGTATACCATAAAATTATAACACAGCAAATTACACAACTCTACAGGACTATAAAGAGTTTCTCAACAATCCTACAGCCAAGGGTATCTGTTTGTTGATAGCTAATGTCCAGTTTTGTTTGTTTGTTTGTTTGAAGGATTCTTTTTTAAGATGGGAAATTTCAGTATATAATCATGGTTGGCCTTGAATTAGCAAGCCCCTTAGCTCATTCTGAATTGTATAAGCTTGCACTGCCCTTCTCTGCATCTCTTAATATCTACCCCATGCTTTTACCTTTCAATTACACTTACTTCCTTTTTTATTAATTCAGCACTTTTTAAAAGTACCTGCTCTTCTATCAACTCTAATGCTAAAAAACAATAAATACATGACTCATTTCTGACACTTTACTGAGATCTAAATTTTTTTCTCAATAATATTTTATGAGAAAGTTCTTATACTTATCCCTATTTTTTGGCTTGCCTATATTTTTAGTGTTTATCCTTCACTAACATTATGGTCTCCTTTTGGCTTCAAGAGAAACTAGTTTAGGAACATCAGTGACTCCAAAGTATATTAATACTATAATTCTTTACATAAAATGCTATCTATTTAGGTATTAAAATTTTTGAAATTATATCCATGCTGCCATTCATTCTAATAATATCCTTATTGTAGGTTACAAAAAAAGTTAAAAATTGGTGTACAAGTGAAAGGAGATCTCTCTCTGAGAAAACATTTTATTTGATACAGTAGTACACATTGGCATCCACAATATCACAAGGACATGTGTTCCACTATATTCATAGAAGCCTTATTTACAACAGCCAGAAGCTGGAAGCAACCCAGATGTCCTTCTACTGAAGAATGGATTCAGAATATGAGACTCATTTACACAATGGAATACCATTTAGCTGTTAAAGCACGGGCATCAGGAATTTTTCAATAAAATGTATGGGATTACAAAATACAATCCTGAGGTAAACTAGACCCTAAAGGACATGTATGGTATGTACTCAGTGATAAGTGAATATTAGCCAAAAAATACAGAATACCCAGGATATACCCCCACAAACCCTAAGAAGTTAAAAAAAGACGAGAGGCCCATGCAAAGATGCTTAAATCCCATTTAGAGGGTGGGAGTATTCACGGGAGGCAGAGGGAGGGAGAGTCCTGGGTGGAAGAGAAGAGGGAGAGGGCAAAGGGGGCAAGATCAGGTATGGAGGAGATAGGAAAGAATTTCAGAGGGCCAGGAGAATGAATGGGAATATGCAGCTACCATGGTTGTTTTGGAGGGGGGAACCACTAGAAAGTCCCAGAAAACTGGGATGGGAGAGGCTTGCTCCCAGGACTCAATGTGGGTAATCTTTGCTGAAATGCCCAAGAGTGGGGAGATGGAACACACAGTAGTCAAACAGGAACTCCAGTGGAGGGATGGGTACACCAAACCACCTACAATTCTATTGACCCAAAATTGTTCCTGTCTAAAAGAAATACAGGGACAAAATAGAGCAGAACCTAAAGGAATGACGGACCACCAACTGCCCCAACTTGGGATCTATCCCATAGGTGGGCACCAATTGCTGACACTATTACTGCTGTTATGTTGTGCTTGCAGATAGTAGAGTAACATGGCTATCCTCTGAAAGGCTCTACTAGAAGCTGACTGAGACATGCATACACTTATACCTAAGCACTGGACCTAAGTGGGGGACCACTATGAATGAGTTAGAAAAAGAATTGAAGAAACTGAAGGAGACAGCAACTCCATAAGAAGACCAAGAGTGTCAACTAACCTGGACACCTGGGAGCTCAGACACACTGAAATCAGACAAAGATAGTATGCAGGCTAGTCTGAGGTCCCAGCACATATATAGGAGAGGGCTGCCTTTTCTTAGAATTCAGTTGCAAAGGATGTACCTAATCCTGTAGAGACTTGATAGCCAGCGTTTGGGGATACAATCTAAAAGGCAAAGGGGAGGAGGATGGGGAGAAGACCTCTGTAAGGGGAGACGTGGGGGGGGGGCAAAATTTGGGTTGTAAATAAAGAAAATTATTAATTAATAAAAAGTAATATTAGATTTCACTATTTAACTATAAACTTTGAGTGCATTAAAATATAGGAATTGTAGTATTTTCCTAATTATATTTATATTTATTTAGTAGTTTTATTAGCACAAATATTTGACAAAATTTATTTAGTGCATTTATTTACTTTATAATTTATTGTGCATTGGGCTTAGAATGTTACTTTTTTCATGTGTCATTATTATTTCTTTGTAATATGTAAAATATTGTTAGTCAAGTCACAGTCTAATTTGAGAGGATATGATATAAGTAAAATAATGTCAAAATATAAATAAGAGATTATTCTTATCAGGTTATATTTTAAATTTAGCCTTTTAATAATTCAGGTCAAATTATATGATTTAAAAATATTTTTGAATTTACCTTTATGGTATATGTTTAGAAGAGAGGTGGAGAAACTCACTCAAGTTTGTTTAATTCTCAACAATGTAATTTGATATTTTGCTTTTTTTTTTTTTAGGTAGATTCTCCTATAGCTTAGGATGGTCTTATACTCACTATGTAGGTGAGGTTGTCCTTGAATGCCTGACCTTCTTGCTTTCACTTTTTAATTCTAGGAGTATAGACCTTATAGACCTTCATAACACACTCAGGAACCTCAACTATTTAAAAAAATGTTTTTACTACCCTGAAATCATTGCTTTGTCCTTTTGACTTTAAAGGTTCATTACCAGTTTTCAGAGAGAATAGCCTGAAAACATTCTGTTTCAAAGTCATGATGGATGAACTTTGATTAAAAGTAGCATAAAAGAATAAAAGCCCTTAATGTGTTTTATACAGTCACTGATCAGTTACTGACATGCAATATTTCATTTTTGTTAGGACATTATGTGATGTTGTGTACCTAAGAACAACAGTCAGCTTGATAGTACATCTATCATTATATGCATCATAAAAGCAGGAATGATATAAATTTGTTTCTGCCTTTTAAAGAGTAATTATTTGTGAAATCATTACTTGGCACTTGAACAAATTGACACAATAGAGTTAGTTAGTGACCCTCAACACTTTAAAGCTGGCATTGTGTTTTTGCTTCCTAGGTTTCTAATTCTAAGTCAAAGTTTACTGATATTGGTGACTTCATATGTAAAACACTGACTTACATTTACTCTGTGAAATGTTAGTATTGGAACTGCTTAATTCATGGCATGTGTTTGTGCAAATCAGTAAAAATTAAAAGCAGTATTTATAGTTTAATGTTCATGCTTAATGCATTGTGATACCTCACAATAATACAGTTTTATGAATCATAGCCATATGAACTATAATCTAGGAAGGTTTAGGGTATGTAAAATGGCCAAGAAAGAGAGGATGCTCTGGAATATTAAGAAATGGTATTCTTACATATTACATTCATTTTAAGAAAATATTATTTTTAAATATGGTAATAGTGATCCTAAAATTAAAATGGGCAGAGTGTCTTGGAAATAATTGATTTATATGAAGAAGGAATTTCAATTTGTCACATTAATGTACTGTGTTGAGGAGTTCTACAACTTCTTTGAAAGTTTAATGTTAGTACAATTGATAAAGAATTACAAAATCATGGCAGATGTCCTGAAGTATACATATGACTAATGTACTTAATTTCATGTAGGAGTTAAATTTCAAGAAAGTTACTGCATCTTAGTAGAAACTAAGTACATCATTCAATAGTATTTACAAATAGTAAATTATCTCAGAACATACAGTTTCTCACAACAGGCTAAGGGGCTTGCTTTCAAGGGTGAGAGAGGTTTACGTTTTCCCAGACTAAGATTTACATAGAATGATAGACACATAAAGAAAATTTGAAGTGCTATCTTACTCTCTATATGCAGTGGTAGTAGCCACAAAGCAAAATTTTGTGRTGACATTTAAATTTTCTTACTTATAAGTTGTGAGCTTTTGATCACTCTACTCAGTATTTATATATCATATCTTTCTATAGATGTAAAATGATAGTGGAAGTACTTGCAGTATAATGCTACTGAATGAATTAGGTGAGTTACTATAATTAAGGCACACAATAAATGTTAGCTTTTATTTTATTTGTGCTTTAAGACCAATGGCAGTTTGCTAACAAGACTTTTTCATAAAACTATCAGAATAAGATGAAATAAAATGTAGGAAAAGCTATGTAATTAAAGGAAAGTATATGTTGTTTCGTCAAGGATTAGTTTTTAAAACGACCAGAAGAAAATATTCCCTTTTAGGATTTAGAATGGCATTCAATAATTAGTGTGTTAAATTTGCCTTCATAAAAATTGAGCTGAATTCCCCTCTTATTGGGTGATATGATATTGGTCTCCTCAAAAGAGAACTGCTGGAAAGTAATTTGGAAAATTCATTCCAAGGCTCTTTTTTAAAATATTAAAATATTTTAATCATYGTTAAAAATTAAGACCTATACTATGCAGCTCACTCCTTGTCTTCACCCACTTTCATGACAACCCAACATGGGATCCCTGTGGCTAGAGTGGAATAGTCCAGAAATAAAGAGCACATCCTTCAAGAGGAGAAAGGACAGTCGTTCAGATTCAAAAGCCTTGTCCCACAACACAAACACAGACTTCAGGAACAAACTAGCACAACCTGACTGCTGGCCCCTTGACTCCAGAATGGTCAAAAGGTCCCTTTTCCATCTCCCCCACCGCGTTGGCACCACTCCATGAAGGTGGGGCTATGGTGTGCTCAGGGGAGAAGAAAAAAAATGGTTTAGTTTCAGATATCCAAGGAGGGGCCGAGGAATGAAAGGAGCTGCTGATGCCCTTCTACGCCCTTCTCTAGAAGATAAACAAGTTGACAGAGATAAGGGAAGACTGTTGGTGGGGAAAACCCCAATAGCCACATTGCCCTTAGACTAAGCCTGCCTTTCAGTGTGCTGCTCCTCCACCCCCACTGAAATCCATCTCCACTTTGTGCATGATGAGTGAGGACAGAGGTGTGGCCAAATTTGCCTCATCACCACTGCCCCCACCCACTGCGGAAGACTCCCTCTTGGGTTGCAATGCTGGCCCAGAAGCTGCCCCGGTCCTGGTCCAGGTACCAATCCAGCCCCAGATTTTGATGCTTACATTGGTCCCAGTGACACATGAAACTGTCCTACCACATAAAATTCTTGGCGCAGATAGTGCATTCACATAGCTTGAGGCCTGTGTGTGTCTTCATGTACTCAGTCAGGTGGTGTTTCATCTTGAACTTTTCATTACACAGGGGGAAGGCAAGGGTCTCAGGTCGAGATGCATGTTCACATGCTGGTCCCACATACTCTTATGTGAGAAAGCCCTCCCACAGTGGTAAAGAAAGTTCTTATTCTTTGCTGTTGCCTGTCCCTCCAGGGATCCCAGCAAAGCCACTTGTTATGCCCAGCCCCATGGCAGAGGTGCCCCTAGGGTCACTGCCCCATGTGTTCCAGGTCTCTTAAAGATCTAATTCTCTCTTGTAGTATTTTTTTATTGGATATATTCCTTATTTACATTTCATTTCCCTTTTCCTGGTTCCCTGCCCCCCA
>BDUI01009068.1:50721-63712 GCA_002335545.1 Apodemus speciosus
TGAAGCCAACAACACAGAGACTGTAAATAAACTCCGTTGTTGCTTGGCACCCTTTCTTAATGTACTGGCTGCTAAATTTCATGGGTACATGTGAGAGAAAGTTGACTGGTTACATAAAATACATTATTATATTGAACATTTCATTAAAATCCTCCTCTGCTGAGAAATCCCTTAGGTGAGCATTTGAGTGGATACATCATCACCTCTGCTTATTGCTAAATATGTCAACATGAGTTTAGAAGTGGACAGATATTCAAACCATAATTTGGCAGGGGAAAGTCAGGCAACAGCCAATGTATGATATACATACAGTTCAGGATATGTAGCCACTTGATGGTTCAATCAAGAATTCTTTTACAACTAAATTAGTAAGTCAAAACCTTTTGTTAATCAAAACTATACTACTTTACAGCTATCCACCTATGCTCTACATCTCTATGATCAACCTATTCAGTACGCTGCTTTGTCTTGTCCATCATAGTGCTCAGACTTTCATGACTTTTGGAGGTTGGGCACTCCAGTTTGGAACCTGCAAACTAAAGATCTAATCACTGCAAATGTGTGTAAGTTTCTTAGACTATGGCAGTGGTCTTCTCTTACCATTTGCACTAATTTTGTTGGGCATGGACTGGGCTAGAACTGACTATGAGGCCTATGATGACCTTGAACAACTCATTTTCCTGCCTCTAACCCTCAAGTTCTAAGATTATAAGCATTTGATACCATGCCAAGCTCCTTACTTGTATTATCTATACAGTATAATTTCTTACATACTCAGATTAACCATGGGTATTTTTTGGAAAAGTGGTATCTCTTAAAGAATTTTTCTTTTGGGATAGGATCTTGCTATGTGGCCCTGGCTGACCCAAATCTCAGGCTGGCTTCAGATCCACAAGAGTGGCTTCTACCTCCCGAGTGATGGGGTTAAAATTGTGTATGATCATCCTCTCTTAGAAACCTATTTATTCACGGGCAGAGGGAAGAGGGCTTATGAGACTTATGGGGAGGGAGGAATAGGGAAAGGGAAAATCATTTGGAATGTAAACAAAGAATACAGAAAAGAAAAAAAGAAGAAAAAAAGAAAATTAATAAAAAAAAGAAATCTATTTAAAACAGCAGTGGATAAATGTGTAGCTTGAATTCTTCCTGGGTGTATGACAAGATTTAAATGAGAAATGTATCATGACATTTCTTTGTTTTAGGCCTCACAGTCTCTTCACTTACTATATACCAAAACAGATAAGCCTTCCAGCATAATTTGGTGTAGGCCGTTATTTAGTCCATGTTGTAGCCAACAGGCCAATCAAACTTTTTGGAGTCTTCATATCCTACAACATATATTAAATCCCAGAGCTCTAAAGATTCTGTCTACAAGTCAAAACCTGTTTGTGCATTTTAATATGGCAGTTTGTGATGGCAAAGTTTTAATCTGGCGGGCCTCATAGAAAAACTTATTACCACTATGTCAGATTTACTGCAGAGCTAGTGAATTAAAGCTATGATGTGAATTGTGGTCAAGGTCTCAGGCCTCCTGGAAGGTTATGCTCTACACATATTCATAACTGTGAACATGATTCTCTTTCTTCAGAGATTTAAAGTATTCATTATATATGTCTTTTATCTCCTTGGATAAGGTTTTTTCTAAATACTTAATTTTCCCTGAGGCTATTATCAATGGTGGTGCATCCCAAATCTCATTCTCAGCATGTCTGATGTTCTTCTTCTTTTTACTTGATTATTTAAAGTTATTATTGAAACAAATATGTTTATTATCTTCATATTGTTGATTTTGGTATTGCTTATGTTCTCAATGGTGTATGTATGTTTAATAATTATGGCTTCATGTTTCCTTCCAGTCTTTCTGCTATGCTCATTCTTTTCTTCACTAAAAATATTGCTTCTTGAATTTTCTTTAAATTATGAAAAATTTTAGATTGCTTATGTTGTGGAATGCTTTCTTCCTCTTTCAAATAGGGCAGAAAGTTTTTCTGGGTATGTTAGTTTAGATTAWCTCTGATAGGCTTTTAGGAGTTAGAATGCATTGGTCCAGGCTCTTTTGTCTTTTACAGTTTCTATTGAAAAATTAATTGTTATTCCTATGGATTTTGCTTTGTGCATGACTTGTGATATTTCTCTTGCATCTTTCAATATTATTTCTTTGCTATACATATTTAGTGTTTTAACTATGATATGCCATGGGAATTTTGTTTTCTTATCTTGTCAATTTCATGTTCTCTATTCTTATGYGGGTGTGTTTTTACTTTGTATGGGGAAGTTTTTTTCTGTGATTTTGTTGAAGATGTCTCTGACATTGGCATGCGATTCTTCTCTTTCATCTATGACTATTTATGTATATTGTCCCACACTTCCTATGTTTTTAAAAAAATAATATTCCTTCCTTATTTGGCTTAAATCCCTTACTATGTCTTTGAGATCTGATATTCTGACTTCTGCTTGATTTATTCTGCTTGTAAGGGGAGGGGGAAGGGCTAGGTCTAGCTCTTGTATGTTCTTTGGTTGATGGTTCAGTCTCTGGGACACCCCAGGGGTCCATGTTAGTTGACCCCGTTGGTCTTCCTGTGGAGTCACTATCCCCTCCACATTCCTCAACTCTTCCTCCCACACTTTCACAGGATTTTTAGAGCTACATCTAATGTTTGGCTATGGGTCTCTGCATCTGTTTCCATCAGCTGCTAGGTGGAGCCTCTTAGGACTGTTATTCTAGGATCCTATTTGCAAGCCAAACAGAGTATCCTTAATAATATCAGGGATTGATTCTTGTCCATGGGATGGATCTCATGTCAGTCCAGTCATTAGCTGGCCATTCTCTCAGTTTCTGCCCCATTTTTGTCCCCATACTTCTTGTAGGCAGGACAAATTTTGGGTTGAATATTGTGTGGTTGGGTTAGTGTCTTAGTCAGGGTTTCTATTCCTGCACAAACATCATGACCAAGAAGCAAGTTGGGGGAGAAAGGGTTTATTCAGCTTACACTTCCACATTGCTGTTCATTACCAAAGGAAGTCAGGACTGGAACTCGAGCAGGTCAGGAAGGAGGAGCTGATGCTGAGGCCATGGAGGGATTGTTTCTTACTGGCTTGCTTCCCCTGGCTTGCTCAGCTTGCTTTCTTATAGAACCCAAGACTACCAGCCCAGGGATAGCACTACCCACAATGGCCTCTCTTACCCTTAATAACTAATTGAGAAAACGCCATACAGTGAGAAAACACCATACAGCTCGATCTCATGAAGGCATTTTCTCAAGGGATTAAAGGAGGCTTCTTTCTCTGTGATAACTTCAGCTTGTGTCAAGTTGACACACAAAATCAGCCTGTACAGTAGGTGTCCCTCTCTGTCCATTGGGAATCTTGCTTAACTATAGGAGGTGGCTACTTCAGGGTCCATATCCCCTCTGTTGCTTGCCTGTTGATTCTGTTCCCCTAACTGGGACAGGATGTGCCTAGTCTTGCAGTGACTTGGGGTTCCAGCATGGGTTGTTAAAACAGGGATGCCTTCCCCCTTTTCAGATGTGAAGAAAGGGGTGCTGAAGGGATGGGCCTTGTGAGGAGCAACTTGGAATAGGGGGGCTGCAATCAGGATGTAACATAAATAAATAAATAAATAAATAAATAAATAAATAAATAAATAATCTAATAAAAAAAAGGTATTGAGTTTTTCAATTTCATCTCCTATCAGATTCAGTCCTCTTCAATATTTCTATATACTGATCGAATTTCATTCTGAAGTCTTAGATTCTCTTCTCTTTATTTCCATCAGGCTTATGGTTTTGTTCGTTTGTTTGTTTTCTTGTGTAACACTCAAGCATTTAGTTCCCTTAAACTCTTCCTCCTTGATTTCATTGAGCTATTTCTTTGTATCTTCTTTAACTTCCTTTTTTTAATTTTTTATTGAGGACGTTTATGATCACCCATTTATGTTATTTGTCCTTTCATAAATATAGGCTATTCACATTAGAAAGTCTTGCTAGAGGACTGGTAGATTTTGGAGAGAAGATGCTGAGTTGATTTATTGTATTGTTGTTATTTCTATAATAAGCGTTGGGCATGTAGAATTCCTTTGTTAGTTCTCAGTTTGTTATGGATAAAACAGCTCAGTGGAAGAAGATGTTGAGGTGGATTGAATCTCAAGCTTGGGAATAGCTTGAATAGAATGAAATCAGGTGGACAGGGCAGACTGAACTAGTATGCAGGAGGTGCTTTCTAGTCTTAAGTTGCAGTGCAGGGGTAGATGCGTCCAAGTGGAATTGCTGGATGTGATATGCACAACTCTGTGGTTTCTCGGATTCAGAAATTTCTTGGATAGGTAGGGAAGCTCAAGCTTTCCGATGGACCTAGAGCTCCTTTGCAGTGTGGGCAAGGAAGGCTAATGTAGAAAGGTTAACTGGTTATGAGACCCAGACTAAATCTGGTGGTTTGAGAAAAAGACGAGTATCGAGAGGTCATAGGTACTCATCAGGGCAGACCCTAGAAGAAAACCAGGGAAGTCTGCAGATGAAATTGGTGGTGGATGCAGTACAAAGGGATATGTTGGTGGATGCAGTGTCTTAGGGTTTATATTGCTGTGAAGAAACACCATGACCACAGCAAATCTTACAAAGGAAACTGTTTAATTGGGGTGACTTACAGGTTAAGAGGTATTGTCTGTATTTCTAACCAATGTAGGAAGCATAGTGGCATGCAAGCAAACATGATGCTGGAGAAAGTTCTACATGTAGATCAGCATGCAGCAGGGAGAGAGAAAGAAGAGAGACAGACAAACAGAGAAAGACAGAGAGACAGATACAGAGAGATACAGAGATACAGAGACAGATAGTGAGATGGAAAAACAGAGATTGAGCATGGCTTGAACATTCGAAACCTCAAGCCCACTGCCAATGACACACTTCCTCCAACAAGGCCACAGCTCCTTCAACAAGGACATACTTTCTAATGGTGCCACACCCTAGTGACTAAGCATTCAAATTTACTAGCCTATGTGGTCTACTCCTGTTTCAACCACCACAGGCAGGTTCTAGCTAAGGTCTACAGATTCTTAGTGTGCCAGGAAGGTGTAATCAAGTCTAGGTCATGGAGTTGTCTGTGGGGCCACATTTAGAACTGGCAGTTTGAGAAAAAAATGGTAATAGAGTTATAAGTGATATTTATCAGGTTAGTCTCTAGAGAAGGAACTATGGTGGTAGAGAGAGCACAAAGGGACCTGTGGGTGAATGCAGGAAGGGCAGGAGTTAGCTGCAGTGCAGGAGGAGGCATGTTAGTTGATTTTCTATTTTAYTACTTCCCTGAAATTGTTAATCATTTCCAGAAGTTTTCTGTAAGAATTTTTTGAGATCTCTTATATATAATATCATATCATCTGCAAATAAGAATTATATGATTTTTTGTTTTCCTATTTTTACCCCCTTTAATTTCTTTTTCTAGTCTTATTGCTCTAGCTAGTGCATCAATCACAATCCCACTATTGAAAAAGTGGGATTAATGTATAATCTTCCTTCCTACCTGATTTTMATGGAATTGCTTCAAGATTTTCTCCGTTTGAAGTGATGTTGAGTCTGTGATTACAATATTATATTATGGCATGTTTCCTCTAGTCCCACCCTAAGACTTTTGTCATGAAGGCATGTGGATTTTTGTCAAATACCTTTACTGCAATTATGGAGATGATCATGTGATTTCACCCTTAAGTACATTTATATGATTTACTAATTTACTGAGTTACATACACTGAATCAGCCCTACATCCCTGGGCTAAAATAAATTTGTTTGGGGTGGATAATCTTTTTAGTATGTGCTCATATTCAGCTTGAGAGTATTTTACTGGGAATTTTTGTATCTATTTACAAGCTGAATACAGGTTCATAGCAAAAAAAAATCAGTAAATGTAATAAATTATATAAGTTTGACTTAAAGATAAAAATCACAGTTTAAGGTGGCTTTTATTTGTGATGGGAAAATGGGTTTCTTGTCAACAAGTGAGAGAAGAATTTTATTTATCAATCCATTCAACTAACCTGTGTTCTTTGAATGAGGAATTGAGGTCACTTACACTTAAAGTCATTGAAAGTTGTGTTTTGATTGCATTCATTTTTGTGTTCTTATAGTTTATGTTTCAGTAATTTAACTTCATTTTCATTACTTTATTGACCATGCTAATTACTTTTTTCTAAACTGAAGTATTACTTCCTACTCTCTGTAGCACCAATTTGGTATACCATGTGATCAAAGCTATGCCTAGGGAATCCTGGTGCATACATGAGTTGCTTGATTGGACCTAAGCCAGGTAAAGCTAGTTCATGAGTCTCATATCTCTAGTGAGGCCTGAAGGTACATGTATAACATGGGAACAGATGGACATGCAGACTGAGGTAGGGGAAAGACTGACCACAAAAGCAAGTTTGCTAGCTACCTCCCTGCAGCTGATTTTCTCAGGTGTGGCAGTAGTGGCAGGGATAGGTAGGTATGGTAGATAGGAACTCACCAGGCAAATCCATTCACTAGTCATGTGTCTGGAGCTAGTTTTTCAAGCATAGAGGGTGACATCAGGGCATATGGGAGTGGGCAATTTCATTTTTCCCCACAGATGGATAATATTCTATTGTGTAAACATACCACATTATTTATTATCTATTCATCTATTGAAGGATATCTATGTTATTCAATTTCTTAGGTTTTTTGAATAAAGCAACAGTGAACATAGATGAGCAAGAGATTTTTGGAGGAGTTACGATGATCTTTTATGTACAGACATTATTTCATATGAAAATAAAGATACTTCTACTTTTCTAGTCTCTATTTTATCTTATTATTGTAAATGTAAAAGAAAACAAGACAATATTTATAGGTATTTTACTCTGAATCATAAAAAGCTGATCCCTTTCAAAATTATTTATATTTTATTTACTTATTTATTACATATGTAGAATTATACACACCATGGTCCACCTTTAGAGGTCAGAAGATAACATATGGGAGTTACTTAGCTCCTTCTACCAACTCCATGAAGCTGTGGGTTAACGGCAAGAGATCTTCCCTAGTGAACATATAACCCTAAAGCTCATTCCCTTAATTTTGAGAAGTTCAATTTAATTCTTTTGGAATGGATAGTGGAGTAAACTTACCATTTCACAATGTTTTTGAAAATAGACTACATGTCCACAAATTGCTACTACTAAGCAATGGCAAGTCTTGATTTTGTATGTGTATTCATAGTATATATATATATTAATAAGGAAAAGGCATCAATAGTTAGCTTTTTCCTGAGGTGGGCAAAGTCGAAGCAGTCAGGGTAGTTGTTGTGTAGTCTACCAGAGATGATCACTCAGGCAGAGTTTATAGCCAACTGAAAGTTTTAAATCCCAACAATCAGGGAGCATACCAGGTATTTGGGGACCTGGCTCTGATCCTGAGTAGAGAGAATATGGGTTGTTTAAAGGAAGAAAGGACATCCTGGCGTCTTTCTCAGTGGTCACAGGAACCTTTCCAGAATAAGCCTTTTGAAGCAAGCAGTTTTAACAGACTCTAAATTAAGCTGTTAGGCGGAGCAGGATTCCACACAAACAGGCAGTTTAACAGAAGCTAAGAGGAGTTAAGTAGGATATTCTAGAATAGAGTTGAGTAATTTTCCATGGGATTCTCCATCAAGGATATCAAACCTGAAATGGCCTCAGCAAGAATATAAGATACTTTGCACTGTCTTGCCCTGTCACATTCCCTACTGTTTGTACGGTCATGAGTCAAATCATTGACTAATCCTGTTAGTCAATGGTATAGTTAGGAAGATATAGTTGGCCCTAGGGATATTAGCTTATTTGCCCATGTAGTTCAGATATAGGATCCCATCTTTAGCAGGATCAGAAAAAGATTCAACGGTCTAATGATGACAGTAATGTGGTCAGCCATGGGGACCAGCTAAAACAAGACTATTACCAATTATTTTTTATCTATGTCTCCTCTTTGTCTTTCTTTTTTTCTCTTTCACATTGTCTTTTGCTTCACTTTAACTATTTTTATTCTTTTTCCTCTTTTTTGGGCCAACTTCTCTCCTCCTCACTACTTCCTATAAACTACTCATTTTTCCTCTTTATCCATCTAGTTTCTTTCACTCATTATCCCTCATTACATTTTTTTTTAATTAAAAGCAGTGCCCATGCCTGTACTCTAGGGAACTGGCAGCCACCTCTGACAAGTTCTTTACATCTCTACCTTACCTTCCTTACCTCTTCTACCTTAGAGCAACAGGATGTAGAACTCCCAGAAAGCCTGATGAAAGCTAAACATGGATGATGTATTGGCCTGTCACCTCATTTCTTATGAGATTAAAGGACTCTGTGGGATGATGCACAGTCCTGTGCCCAGCCAGTGCTCTGAGTCTTGCACTGCTTTTGTGGATAAAACTGAACACACACACACACACACACACACACACACACACACACAGGCTCACAGGCACATGCACAAGCACATGCATACACAGAGAAAGAGAGACAGAGAGAGAGAGACAGAAACAGAGAGAGAGATTGGAAATATATTTAGTTTTCTGCTCCTTAACTCATGTCATGAAGCATGATCACTCTTAATAATCAGAGCTGAGGTGCTTACTGTGGTTGAACTGGCTATTCCTGCTCCTACTTAGAATCTGTCTGACCTTCATTAGTATTGGGTCAGTCCCAATATTTGCTCTCCCTTCTACATTATAGGGAAATAACCAGAGCATACCACAGACCAGAATACGTACAGTTGGGGAACGAATTTCCAGTGAGTTAGAGGAAACACATTTAGTATAACACCACAAGTAAGTCAGGTAATTTTAGAACATGATGTAGATACATATTGTTCTTGGCAGAGCATGAAAAAAATTGTAAGTCCTGAAGTACTTTTTCTACTCCGTATTTTCTATAGCCTGATTTACTGACTCATAACTCTCCCCTAGACTACTGATATAGATAGAGAGACGGACAGATAGATATATAGATATAGATAGATTAGATAGATATAGATATAGATTAGATATAGATATAGATGTAGGTATAGGTAGAGGTAGAGGTAGAGGTAGAGGTAGAGGTAGAGGTAGAGGTAGAGATAGAGATAGAGATAGAGATAGAGATAGAGATAGAGATAGAGATATAGAGAGATGAGATAGAGATAGATATAGAGATATCCTTGGAAAAAACATAAGAGAACAAAGGTCCAACAAAGATAGAATTTCCAATCCCCAATTGTTCTGACTTCTTATGTTTATGTTTGGGGCAGATGGGGTTTGTGTATCCTGGCTCATTAAATTCTGGTCAATCTTATCTTTACAAGGTCCAATGTCCAAGTAATAGTCAATTTGTTATTGTCCTTAATGGCCTCTTTTTCAGGGGATGACACCATCTCCTTTGGCAGCAGTTGGGGTAGTGATGATGACTAGATAGGATCCATTAAGTCTTTAATTAGGTTTTCCAAATTTAAACATAATAAGTAAGTCTGAGGAACTAAGCAATTTTTCAGAGCCCTAAGTGGATGGTTTGGTGCAGATTCTTAACCAGTTTCCTTCCCACAGTCAATGGAAAGATTTGTCTATCCTCAGGCAGCATCCAACATCCTGAGTCTTGTTTGGCCAGTTGTAGCTTCACCTAATTAATTGCTCCCTCGGGTTCATTGTACAACTCTGTGTAGTCCAGTAATTTGAACTTATCAGGGATACCACGTGATAGGGAAATGTAAGCCAAATTAATCCTTTCCTCTCCAACTAGCTTCTTGGACAAGGTGTTTATCACCACAATAGAAACCTGGAGGAAGACAAGATGGTATCAAGATAAAGTCAGCCAGATCAGGTCTGATATACTAGATCATGTCTGTTACCTCTAGGAAGCCATGCATAGGTCCCTTGAGGTCATTTTCTGACAGAAGTCTGGCAGGTTTGAGGGCGGATATCTTATGGAATTTTGTGTTGTGATGATCGAAAAGCAGGGCTTGGTATAACCATAGCAACAAGGGAACCATCTGTCATAGATACATCCAGAAGAGGGGCACCACAGAGATGGGGTGACCTGTGAGCCTGTGGGAAATTGTGTGCAGCCTCCAGGAATGGGTAGAGCTGTGGTCTTGGGATGGCTCATTCCTCCTTTCATTTTTAGATCTGTTTTCCAACCCACAGAACTGAGAGAAGCACAGGGAAATACACCGGGAGACACAGTCATATAGAGAAACACAKAGTGAAGACAACCAACCAACCAAACCGGCATGGCCATCACATTAATAGACTTACAGATCAGGGAATCTTGTGACATCTCACAAGGTTCCCAGACACAGGCTTTATACTCAAGTCCGACCTCTCCCCTCTTGTATCCTAACTAGATGGTGCCTCTTACAGACCAAAATTATCTTCGGAGGTTTTCAGACCAGGTGGATTGAATATTTTTCTTTCCAGTGGCCGTGTTGGGGTGCCCCTGGAGCACTTGACAACAATCTACCAGAGAGGACTTTCTTAGAGCCCTGGAACATTTCATATAGTGTGCCTCCCAGGATACCTTTTTTTTCTTTTGATTCAGGGCTTCTCTGTGTAGCTCTGGCTGTCCTGGAACGCACTCTGTAGACCAGGCTGGCCTCAAACTCAGAAATCCACCTGACTCTGCCTCCCAAGTTCTGGGATTACAGGCTTACACCAACATGCCCAGCTCAGCCAGGATACTCTTACTAGTTCCTGGGGTTCCAAGGCCCTAGAGAGTCTGCAATCAGTCTCTGGGATCTCAGAGTGGACTCAAAAATGTTCATTCAGATATAGTTTATAGCCAATTGAAAGTATTTATATCAGCATTCAGGGGCTATACCAGATATGGAAGAAACAAGAAGTGGATCAGCTTGTTCAGAACACAGGGTTTTTAAAKGCAAAATCTATATCCTGGCACCTTGCTCAGCAGCCACAAGGGGCTTTGCAAGCAGTTTTAACAGAAGCTACAACAAGCAGTTAGCTGGAGGGTGTTTAGTACAAAGAGAGAGTTTAACAGAAAGTAAGTGATGTTAGCTAAGACTTTCTGACCATGGGTTCCTAAAAGAGTTGAGTAATGTTCCATGTGATTCTCCATCAATGAGATCAAATTGTACTTAAACAATTTCAGCAAAAATATAAGACAGAGGAACCTCTACACTGTCTTGCCCTGCTACATAAGTAAAGATCATTCTTAAAGATGAGAGACTGTTAATATTCTTTATAATACTGCCTATTCTTAAAATTCTTTGCAGAATCAAAGCTATATATCCTAGTGTGGCCTAAATTGAGGTCTCCAGAAGCATAGAGGAACTCCTCAGTCTGCTGGGAACAAAAAATGTGAAAATTCTGTTGCCTTACACTAACATTTTGTTGAGCTTGTACTGAGATCAATCACAAAACTTTTCTCATGACTTTCCCTAGTTTTGGCTTTGCTGTTTTGTTCCAGTAAAAAATGGAAGTTTAAATGTATGTGTGTGTTGTCACATGGTTTCTCTCCTTTTTGATCCCATTTGGCCAGAGACTCAGTAACTGTTTACTGAGTGCTACTGGTATCAAGGCTGGAAATTCCCTAGACTCATCCATATCCTGTCCCAGGATAAATTTATTTGGTCTATCTGTGAACACGCACATGAGAGCTGGTTTTCCAGTATCCTGAGCCTGATCACATTTCCTGTAAAATGTATAAAACAGTCTGGCAATACAATGGGAAAATCACTCCTGCAAAGTAATGCATTCTGGATTCAAAATGTATTAGAAATTGCTGTTTCAACACTATAAGCTCTCAAAAGCATTTTCTGATCCTTTCTTGTTACATCTTAAAGACACATAAAGCCAGTTTAAATGTGTGTGTGTGTGTGTGTGTGTGTGTGTGTGTGTGTGTGTGCAGCATATGCATATATATGCAGCAGGGATTGTTCCACATTTATTGCAGTATTTCAAGCCTAATATTTGCAGCCTTCCCAGTATTGTAATCTCCCTTCTTTAGTTCTAACACTGGTTGATAATTTGAAGAAGGGACATCTATGAACAAAGAGAAGAATTAAAACTGCATGCCTTCTGACTTAATGGGTGGTTAAAACCTAGTTACTCTGTTTCTTAAACTACTGTGCAAGTCACAGGCCTGGCAGGAATAAAGGCATTCTAAGGAAACACTCATGTTTCTTGATCTGAAGACAATAAATACCACAGACATGGGAATTTCCCCAGGAATCTCACGCTATGAGAAGGAAATTGTCCCGGCCAGAGGGGAAACTGAAGAGATTCTACACAATTCTAACAAGGCCAGTCAGCAGTACAGAATGAAACTGAAGCCCAGTGATGGGAAGGATCAMACCCTGAGGGAGACTACATGGATATACTAATTATTGGTATTCTAACTGAACATTAATTTCACCTCAGGTCCCTAGAAGATAGTTTACTGGATTCTTTTTCCATCTTCCCTATGTAAACATATTGAATAAATGTCCCCATTTCTATTTTCTATTGTTTTTTTTTACTTTCATAAGTCATCTGTTGCAATTTTATTA
Source organism: Apodemus speciosus (assembly GCA_002335545.1). Lineage (NCBI taxonomy): Eukaryota > Metazoa > Chordata > Mammalia > Rodentia > Muridae > Apodemus > Apodemus speciosus. The sequence continues at coordinate 63,235 of BDUI01009068.1, forward strand.
TCATTCATATTGCAGTAGAGAAATAGCATCTAGACTATAGATATCAAGGTGAATAGTAGGTCCACACAAGGAAATTATTGGCTTTCTATTCCCAGTGACAGAGTAAAAATGTCACTGGATATTATAGAGTTCTCCAAGGAGTCAATTTCTTCTTAGAGATTTTTGCAAATTTATAATACTTGGTCCCAGTGGAAAAATTGAAAAACAAGTCACCAAATGACAGTACAGAGTTATTAGTAYCATGTCTTTCTCTAGTACTTTAGGGTTGTTTTCTACTTTTTTTAAAGCCCTTTTCCCCAGCATATGCTTGCTTGTTTGCTGTTGACTGACAAATGCCATTAGAAGGAGAGTTCATTATGTCTCACTTTCTATCTTATGAATGTTAATAATAGAAAGAGAAAATTAACAACATGGGTTATTTTATGGACCAGTCTCTCTCTCTCTCTCTCTCTCTCTCTCTCTCTCTCTCTCTCTCTCT
>BDUI01009069.1:16674-27539 GCA_002335545.1 Apodemus speciosus
AAATCCACACATCAAATGATGTCCAAGAAGGAAGGAGTGGACCCTGACTCTGGAAAGGCTTAATGCAGCAGTGTAGGGAAATACCAGAACAGGGAAGAGGGAAGGGGTGAATGGGGGAACAGGGGGAGGGAAGAGGGTTTATGGGACTTGCGGGGAGGGGGGAGCCTGGAAAAGGGGAAATCATATGAAATGTAAATTAATATATCGAATTAAAAAAAAGAGGTCTGCATGCACTATATAAGGAGGCAAGGCCAGCCTGGGCAATGTGGCAAGACCTTGTCCCAAAATGATTTTTTATTTATTTTATTTTTTTTAATTATGAGTTTGTATTTGTACATAAGTATGTGTGCCCACAGAGGGCAGAAATATTTGATTTCCCAGAAAATATAGTCACAAGCAATAGTATGCCACCTAATGTGGATACTGGAGTCAAATTTGAGTCATCCGCAGGAGCAGTACTCACCATTAACAATTAGCCATCCCTCTAGCCCTGTCTAAATAAACCACTTTTAAAGAGCAGATGGTAAAGCTCAGCAGTGAACTGATAAGTGGGGTCCAAGCCCAGGGTTCCATTGGAGACCTGAAGGCCCCGGTGCGATGGCACAGCCCAGAGCCCCTGTTCTCAGAGGCTGAAGCAGGAGACCTGCAACTTCCAGACAAAACTGAGGTGCACTGCAAGACACTAGTTCAATCGGATTTTTTCCTTTCAATAATCAACTTTGAGAAAAAGGTGATGGTAATACTGCCCAGTGATGATGGGCACTAAGGATTCTAACTGAGTCTTTCAGGATATGAACTGAGTGTTTCTATCTAGTTCACAGTGAACGCACTGCAAAAGCAACAGACTATTCCCACATGGAAGAATCCTAAAGTTCTAGTTTAGCTGTGGCAGATGGTTCACTCCAACAGGCTAGTCCTATAATTACAATAAATAAGATATTCTTAATGAGCTACTGACTGGATAAAACTGTTTATATTACAATAAATCTATTTTTTGTCAGACATTTTCAATGCAAACAAGTTAGCAGTAGCTTTGGGCGCTGGACCCCACAAGCTAACACAGCAGTTGTCTAAACTAAAGGAGTGTATGTGTATGTGTGTTTGTGTGTGTGTGTATGTGTGTGTGTGAGAGAGAGAGAGGCGGGGGTGGAGTGAGAGAAAGAGAATGCACTGAGAAGAAACATTTTATCCCTCAGAACTTTCAAGATGATCCTAGAAGGTTGAAATAACCAGTCAGCTGAGTTAGGCTACAACTGTTTGGTAGCTCCCTTGAAACGTGGGAGAGCCCAAGCACTCTGAGGAGAGTAGCTTTGAGTCTGAGGGTGTATCTGAGAACGTGGGACTGAGGAGGGCAGGTCTATGGAGGGTGGGTCTGTGGAGGGTGGGTCTGTGGAGGGTGGGTCTGTGGAGGGTGAGTCTGAGGAGGGTGGGTTGAGGAGGTGGGTCTGTTTAATCTCTTTATTTTGTCCCATGAGAGATAGTATATCAAATAAATCATATTTTCCAGGACATTTCTATGTAGCTCAGCAATAATACACATATCATTTGAAAGATCTAAAACCTAGGTTTTCAAGTTTCATGGCAATAAATAATAATTACAGTAGAAGTTCTTTCAATCGGAAAGGTGCTTCACATACATTCAACTCTCATTTTACTGTGTACTCTTTTAAAAATATAAAACTCCAAACACTATCGCCTTGTATTGTATGTCAATCTTAAACAGCTCTTTTATTTCTATGCTGAGTTTCAAATTTTTCCACAAATTAACATACCATAAAAATCAGAGTGCTGATCAGTAAGCCACCCACTTACTGATCACAGAGATGCTGGGATCCATCCTTCCTGACACTTGTCCAAAACCCCCAATGCCTGAGGTTCTATGATAGAACCTCAACACCTGTAGGAGTTTAGCCTGCTCTACACTGAGCAGAACTACTTGGGGACAACACAAAGCCAGAGGAGAATCACCAGGAGACTAAGATCTTGGACCCAAAATTGAAAACTCCCTGGCAGGAACGGAGATATATTTATGTATGAGTGAACTGCATCCATCTGTGCCTGGCACACAAATGTCTCCCTGCATATTCTGCATGATGCTGATGCCGAAAAACCGTTATCTTAAGTGTGCCCTGCCCTCATTTGATAAGCTCTAGAATGTGTATGTGCACCGTGGGCATATGTGGTAAAGGGGCAAGGATGTCAGGGCAAGAAACAATAACAAAACGTCATTTCCCCTAAGGCTCCATATTACTTCCCAGTTTGGCTCATTTTAAGACAGGGCATGAATTCTCTACCAGCAAATGGTTGGGTTCTCCTTTCTAAGCAAAGACTCAATTAAAAGCATATTTTGAAGCTTTACTTTAACATTTTTATTGATTTTTTTTTTCTAGAAAAAGGACCAGAAGTGTGACATGTTTATTCACTTTTAACAAATCACCTGGCCAACAGGGGTGGGGGTGGGGGGCTCATGAACAACCATGTTTCTCTGGCACCATCATGTTATAGACATTTATGGCTCAGGGCCCAGAGACATAAATACACATTTTGTTCTGGGGGGGGGGGCTTATGGTATATTGATTTAAGGGATAGGGAAATTACTTATGTACAAAGAATGTGTTTTTCAAATTTGCTCAGGGCAAAGTTAGTGTGAAAGGGGTTAAGAGCAGTAATTTAATTGTTGTTGTTGTTGTTGTTGTTGTTGTTGTTGTTGTTGCTGTTGCTGTTGCTGTTGCTGTTGCTGTTGTTATGCTTTGTTTGGGACATCTCACATTTCTGGGCTCAGACTTCACCAAGCACCTGCTTTTTCCTAAACCGTTCCCTTTCTCCTCCCCTACTTCTTCTCTCCGCCTTTCTCACCAGTCCCCTCCCTCCTCCCGGTCCCTCTCCCTGTTACTTGGAGCTAGAACTGACTTTACTTCCTCAGTGGGATTTTGCTCCACAAACGGCCACATATGTGTGGCTACATGTGCATCAGTCAGCTGTGCAGTTACAAATTATTTCACAGGATATAGGAAAGTTACTCTCCCACAGTGCTAATCTACCCTCTTTGCTGTTTTGGCTGCTGTATCAAGGTAGCAATTTCAGGGTAAGTCAATGGTCGTTTCTGATGAAAAAAAAACCAAAAGTTTTCCTTTGTGAATCCTTATAATAATAGCTTTTAGCAGTAGCTGCAAGCTCATGTCTCATGACTCACATGTCATCTAGGAAGGCAGTCTGTCTGTGAACCCACTTACACTCTGGGCAAGTTCCAATTCTCACCTCCCTGACAGTCCTCTGATGATGCCTCCTTTTGACACGTGGCATCTCAGATGCTACTCAACCTTGGTGTTCGTCCTACCCTGATATTCTTCTCCTATCACTGACCTTTAATACTGATTCTCTGCAATCGCCCTATTCTTAAGAGCAAGTTTCCTGAGAGTCACTCCTCCGCCCCATGGCTTTCTGTATACATTCATTTTTTTCTTGTCCTCACCCACTTACAGCTCTTGTATTTGCCCATCTTCTGCTCGGACCTAGTCAGTTGCAGACTAGATCAATCATGACATGACCATCTATCTAATGAGAATCTCAAATTTTACAGATACCAAACCAGGTTCCAAACTTCCACCGTTCAAACTTCCTGCTCGATCTAGTCATCTGCCATCACCCCGAGCAGTCTTGGCTGGGGCTGTGGGGGTGTGGGGGTGAGGCATTCCCCAGATAAGACGCAGCTCGGGACCTCAACTCAGGGACTACCTTCTCTGGGACTCCCTTCCTGTCTGTGCTTCCTAAAGCTGTAACATATCCCTTTTCTCTCTGATATAATCATCAGTAACAATACCCCTCAACTGTGTTATTTTTACTGTTCTAGAACATAATATCAAACTTTTAAAATTCTTGAATGAAGCCCCAGATCCCAGATCAATAAGGCAATAAGCCATAATGGCTGGATGAATAATTAAGTTCTCCTCCACAGCTTGTCTCTTGTCATTGACAAAGAGCCATGTCCCTGTAAAGATGCCGGGACAGATCTCTAGCACACAGGACTAGTTGAAGTTGGGTGTGCTTGTCTGAAGTTTCCTACTTTCTAATGGCTACCCTCTGCCTTCAGGATGACAGGCAAGTGTTCTAATGCTTCTCATTAAATAATTCATCTTTTTCCTACCAATCTAAAACATCAATCTTATCAGGTACCGAATTAGCCTAAGTTCATATCTAAATATGGATTCTGCATATTTTATTGATTGGGTTAGCCTTGTGTCCATAGCCCTGCTCACCAGGGATTCACACCGTAAGTGGCTGGGGGCCTTGGGGGGGCAGGAGGTACTGAGGCAACTTTCCTGTAATGTGCAGGTGACAGCAGGTCATCAGGCTGGGTCTTCCAGAGGATGTCCAAGTTACTGTGTCAGATTCCCTCACTTTGATGGGAGTAGAACTAAGCATGTCATGTATCTGAACACAACTAATACTTTAATCTAATGTACTAAATCTGGCTTCCTAAGAATAAAATATTTCTCTCTACTAAGTTAAAATAGATGCCATGTCCTAAAATTAAGTTTTACATCTTCCTGCATTTAATACCTATACATTTATAGGTGAAGTACTGGCAACTTTTGTACCATTGCTTTGTTTTACACTACTGCTACTATTATTATGATTATCATCATCATCATCATCATCATCATCATCATCATCATCATCATTATCATCATCATTATTTAAAGTGAAGACTCTTTTACTTTATATTCATAGTTTATTTGCCGATGTCTTCTTTTTCTTCTCTTTACTTTTCGTTGTTGTTCGGATTTTTTGTTTCTGTAGTTTTTGGAAACAGGGCCTCTCTATATAGCCCCCAGCTAGCCAGGAATTCACTCTCTATGTAGACCGTGCGGGCCTCAGATTCATAGAGACCTAAGTGCTCTCACACTTGAGTGCTTTAATTAAAAGTGTGTACCACCATGCCAGCTGCTTATTTAACTTCTTATAAAACACACACACACACACACACACACACACACACANAGAGAGAGAGAGAGAGAGAGAGAGAGAGAGAGAGTCTTAATCAGCAATCACAATATTTGTAATAACATTAATTTTAGGTGAGTCTAAACTTACTATTTTATTCCTATCTTTATTCTTTCAGTTATGAGAAATCAAACATACATTAAGTGTATCTCGGGCACCAGCACAATTGAAAAGTGATATTCTAAGCCCATGGACAGTCTCCAGCAATCGGGTAGGATATGTAAAACAGAGATTACTGTGTAAGGTGGGAATTGAGAGGTCTTAAAGAGGAAATGAAGACAATAGAAGGACAAATGACAACTGTAAGGCTTGAGGAAGTTGTCCATATTAGGGGAACCATTTATTTTGATTGTTGAATGTTAGGATGTGGTGGTATCAAAGTGGCAGACTCCTAGGACTATATATACTGTGATGAAACCCTTGTCTTGGGGAAAAGGATCTGGAGGCAGGATGCAGAACAGAGGAAATTTTGGATCACTGAGACACAAAGTACAAAAGAAAAAGAAAGAGACAAAAACAAGATTCCCAAGTTCCAGGCATTCATTCTCTTTGCCGAGATGTAGAGTCTGGAGGCTGGAGAGATGGTTCCAATTAGATGCTATTTGGAGGACTGAGGTTTGATCCCCAGACCGCACTCGGTGGTTTACAACTGTTTGTGCCTCCATTAACAGGATAGCAACCCTCTTCGGGCTTCTGCAAGCACCAAGTATACATGTGGTACACAGATGTAAATGAAGGCAAAACACTCATACGCATTAAGTAGATAAATTAATAATGATAATAATAAACAAAATGTAGGGTCTATCTCTCCTCCCATTGATGCCAGACTTTGTGATTTTTTTCAATAAACATTACATAGCAGACAAAACTGGGCTTGTCCTCAAGTCCTGACATTACAATAGCACTTTTTTTAACCACCGTTCTCTCAGGACCTTCTCTCCTGCAGTTCAGCTAGGCCGTCCCAAGCGGTCCACAGACAGCCCACATGGCACTTCACTGGAGAGTTTACAGGAATGTGCAAGGTAAACATGAACGGGTCACCATCATAAAAGTGCATGCTCGGGCTGCCAATCAAAGCCCCCAGGGATGCACCAAGGCCTCTCTGCCAATCTCCACCCGACCTGCTCATCTGAGCACTCGGTACTGGCTGGACTTGGGCAGCAATAGCAACTGCACCAGTAAAGGTCAGTTTAGATCAATGGGAGAAGCAGCAGCAAGGCTGATTTCCTACTACTAATTGACACTGTGAAGGTGCAGTCAACAGGAAAATGTAGAACAAAATTAAAATTATTTGTGCGGTCTTTTTTTTTTTCTGTCTTGATTTCTTACCGTGGTCACCCTCTTTGGATGGAAATGGATTTTCTATGTAAGTCAGCTTCCCATTCCTAAACAGAATGCCTGAGGAAACTTAAAAGGGAAAAAGGTTTATGCTGGCTCACAGTTCTCAATGGTTGCTTAGGRCCTGGAGCAAAGTAGCACATGTTAGAGGCACGATGCAGGGGAATCCCATTACTCTATGATGGGAACACTAATGAGAAAGAGTAAAACAATAAACAAAAGATAAAACTGAAGTTAGGTTATGATGATGCAAACCTTTAAACCCAGCAAGGGAGGGGCAGAGGCAGGCAGATCTCTGAGTTCAAGGCTAGCCTTGTCTACAGAGTGAGTTGCAGGACAGCCTGGAACTGTCCTATACAAAGAAACCCTATCTTGAAAAACAATAATAATAAAAAGAAAATAAATTCATCAGTGATTTAAAATGTCCTGCCAGGCCACAGCTCTTCCATTTGTGCCACTCTCTAAGCAAGCTGGAGTGAATTCTTTAAAATGCAGCTTTGGGGTGCACTCAAGGGCCAGACTGCAGCAGGTACGAGGCAGGAAACATGATAAAAACTGAAGCTATTTCACAGGCAGTGCTCGGGCATTCAGTGTGTGGACAGTGGTTCTCGATGTGTGCACAAGACCCCTTAAGAGCCCACGGGGCCAAACCTGCTCATAACAAACCAAGCTGCATTGGCCCTCTCACCCTCATTGTCTCTCAAGTCAGGGTGTGAAAGGAGTTTCACCACTTTCAGCAGACTGACCACAGTAGAGAGTAAGACAAGTAGCTTCTGTTAAACAAGTCACGGGAAAGCCTTGTAAAAATGTAAGATGGCACTACTCTTGTTGTCAAATGTTCAGTATTAAAAAAAACAAACAAACAAACCMCTGAGCAGAGTGCATGTACTTAACCCAGCACCCAGGAGGCAGAGGCAGGCAAATCTCTGTGAATTAAAGGGCAGCCTGCTTTACACAGTGAGTTTCAGACCAGCCAGAGCTACAGAGCTACAAAGTAAATCAATAGATGGCAGATAGATTAGCAATAAGTAAGACAGACAGACAGACAGACAGACAGACAGACAGACAGACAGACATTACTGAGGAAAACTGCTAGCAAAGTCATCAAGCTATGGACCCCATGTAGCACAATACTAACCTGTCATCCAAGAGAGATATATATAGTTATTCATGTTAGCATGGAATGGGTATATTAAAGTTATTTAAATTAACACATAATTTTAATGTTCCCATTTTGTTATCTAAGGCAGCACATATTTAAGACATAAGCCACGTACCAAAAGCCTTTTAGATCCAGAGAAGTTTTCCTAAGAGTATAGAAGGGATCGAGACTACCGTGTCTGAGGTTTATCCTATGCTGAGGCAGAAAGCGCACACACGTATGTGGATTACGTGAAGAACACAAGAGATGAAAGATGCCTCGGGCCACATCCCAAGGCCTCGAAACCAAAGCAAGTGTCACGGAGGAGCAGACGGTGAGAGCAGAGAGATGAGAATGTTCGGCTCCTACAGGGAATAAGTCCTCACACGTCACCAGCAGCTTCACCATTCAGGTGTGTGTAACACACGGCTCCTTCTATACAATTTAGAAGCAGTTCTAAACTGCAAAGAATATGATATTGACAATCAAACCACCTGTCTCCAGTTACATAGGCCAATAATAAAATGTCTTACCTTTGTTCTAGATGACACATAGCCCTAAACGTGCTCAGATATAATGAACGGGGTTGGGGCAAGCGTAATGAATCAATAGACAAAAATTGTTAACGTAGTTGTTATTTATGTTCATCAAAAACTTTACTCGACATCACGAAACAAATAATCCCTTAATAATCTCATGGGCACCCAATTGCTATTTTCGTATTTTAGAAGCAGAAAATGGCATTGGTTGATACACAGTAAAGTACAAAGCCAGACTATTTATCTGTGATTCCTCATTTCTCTTAGGTCATCATTTACACACACCTCACCAAGAGAATGATGGACCAACACACTGGACACTTTTGAACAGACATCAAATATTTTCTCCCTCTGTTTTAATCTGAGAGGATTTCATATCCAAAAGATTTCATTTTCAATTTTCCATATTCACCTCAATCATATGTCTGCCTCAATACCCTACATAAAAGCCTTAGGTTGGAGAAATATCTTCTAATGAGACTATCAAATCTTTTCTATACATTTGGTCACTAAACTTGAATAACCAGGTCCCATAAACTTCATGGTGATTTTTTTTTACTTTTATAAATCACTCAAGGGGCTGGAGAGATTGCTCAGCAATAAAGAGCACTGTTGCTCTTCCAGAAGACTTCAGTTCAGTTCTCAGCAACCACATGGTGATTCACAACCACCTGTAACTCCAGTTCTAAGAGATCTAATGCCCTCTTCTGGCCACGATACAAACACATACAGGCAGGCAGAAGACACACATGCACAATTTTTTAATGAAAAAAAAAACACTCAAAATGCTAAATGTTTGGAAAACTATTAAAATTATTTTTCAACAAGGCATTAAGTTCTTCTAGAGCATAGGTCTAGCTGTGAGCAGTGCAGAAAGGTATGTGGCAAGAAGCCTTCTTATAATCGTGGGTCAGTCACTCTACTAATCATTGTAAGAACATTCCAGATAATGAGCAACTGAAGAAAAGAAGTTAACCTGTAAGTGATAAGATAATCAACCACATGCCGGCTTCAGTGTAACGTGGCTTCCTGAGACGTGGCTTCCTGAGACAGCTGTAGAGGCACGCTCTGTGCACTGCTCTGTCCCCCTCAGCGGCTCTAACCCTTCTTCCAGGCACAGAGTTTCTACTGGGAAAGCCTGTAACTAGGACCAAAGACTTTCTATGCAAGATTGTGGGGTGAACTGTAAAGGCCTCATCTGAGAGGCCACATTCACATACACACATACACATAAACTCACAGATACACACACACACATATATTTATACACACACAAACACATGCACACACATATACAAACGAACACATACAAGGACAAACACATAAAACATACACTCATAGACACATATACACACAAGCACACACATTCATACAAGCACATTTATATATATATATACACGTGTAGACATGCACATATACTTATATACATGTGAATAAATGCACACACATGCACAAGCACATATATATTAAAGAAGAAATTTTGTTCATTTGTGGGATGCCTAGTTTAGAGACCTCAGTCACCTCAGTCATACAACAATTTGGACACAGATCCAAGCAGATTCTATTTCTCACCGTACACTGAGGCCTCRTAGTCATCATCTATGTCCAACCCAAGGAGGAAGGAAGAAGACAGGACACAGGGTTTCCTAAGCTTTGTTTAAATCTGCACACTGTGATCTGCTCACAATCTGTTGGTGAGGCAAAGTCATTACCAAGGTACAAGGAAGGCTTCTTCTGCAGGCCCCAGGGCTGGGGAGCTGGGTACAATCCTAACTCTTTGAATAACTCTTTTCTAACCGAGATTTGTAGTGCAGGGTTTGAKGGACAGCTGGCATGTGTGCCTGGGTACTGGTTCCACTGCAAAGTGTATTTCTGATACTTACAACGTGTGACCTCACCTCCAGAGCAGGCAGCCTAGCCCTGCCAAACTACATTTGGGATAAGGGAGTCCCCAACGGGCTCTCCACAGAGCACAGCACAGAGGAARCTGTAGCACTGCAGAGATGCATCRGATGCTTACACCGCTGCTGTGTACACCAAGGCATACAGGAAGCGCAGACAATATGCTTAAGGATTTACAATATAACAKAAAACAGAATACAAGTCCGTTTGTTCCAGAGAACAAACACAACCAACAGGCCAACCTAGCTGCAGGAGTCAGAAGTACCGTGACTGTTCACAGACAGTAATCTCGATTAGCTCCTGAGTGTGAGAAACAAAACTGTAAACATGACTCTCCACAAGGGAAACGAATTGTTCCACAACTAAGCCAAAGCTGATTGTCTGAAATTTCCAATACGAATATTCATTCCTTAAAGGATACTCCTTTCCATACGGAATGCCAGAAGATCCTATCTGTGTTATAATTGATTTAAAGAATTACTGGTATATGGTCTGCCCCAGAATTACAGATTATGCAAGTGTTCGGCCACAGAGCTCCCTGCATGGGAAATGCTGGAATTTAAAGGACCATATTTGGAACTAGCTCTTGTGCCTGAAGGCTCTATCTAGCCAGCCAAGCCTGTAAGAAGCAGATTGGCTGCAGCATCATAAAGGGAACTCCTCTACTGTCCTCAGCTACTCACTCAGTCTGCAAACCTGAGAGGTCTTTGCCTGGGAGACATATTCAGTCAATAGGACAACAGACGGGGATAATTATTAATGTGACAAAGGTCTAGTGGCGTGGCAGTATCTTTTACATTGTGAAGTTATTGCTATAAGTGCATATGCTCAAAACCCTGAGGTGACCTAACTAAATGAATACATGTTTAGTTTTCATTCACACTTCATGGTTCATAACTCCCAGTCTACAGTAGGCAAGAGAAACTAGAATTTTTCCTTAC
>BDUI01009070.1:52897-68657 GCA_002335545.1 Apodemus speciosus
TTGCCTCTGCCTCCCTAGTGTTGGAATTAAAGGGAGGAACCACCCACCATTCTGGCTCCCACACCCTTTCCTTTGAGATGATCTAATGCAGCCCAGGCTAGCCTCAAACTTACTAGTTGCTAACGATGACTTTGAACCTCTGAACTTCTGATGCTCCTGACTCCTCCGAAATGCTGGGATTACATGCTCACACCACTCACGCTGAGTCCTGTTCTCTTGACATTTAGATGTCAGATGTTTCTTCCTTAAGGAGGTCTACCCTTGTCACCTCTCTGAGGCTATTCTTTGTCATGGTCACACTGCCATGACTCATRTCKTCTGAGCGGAAAGTTAGGCACTCACCCTCTTTCTGATGTCATCTCTCTTGTCTCTCCTTCTCATGTTAAAAGTCAGTTTCCTCAGACAGCACCCCACCGGATCTTGCTGTCATCCCTGTGACCTACAGTGGACCTGGTATAGAATGTCCCATGGTTTCTGAGAGAGGAAGAACAACTTTCACTAAAATCATTTTCCAGCCGGGATCTGATCACTCCCTTCCCAAGAACACCTCCTGCTCAGCACACAGTAACCTCCGCGAACAAGAAATGGCTGAGGCATGCCGGGCATGGGAATTCTGGTGGGAATGCTCCCACCTCCTCCTGCCTGGCTGTATGGGGTTGCTTTCCCATCCTGGGCCAGGATTTTAAGAATTTCCCCTAGAATGGCATCTAAGAACATCAGGAGGGAGGCAGAGATAAGGGGGCAGCAGTGTGTAGGTCTGTGGCGTGTCGATGTCTGTGGTACACATCTGCGTGTGTGTATACATGCACGAGAGTGGCACATGGCGTGTGTGTGTGCCTGTGGTGTGCATATGTATGTATGGTATGTGTAGATGACTGTGTAGATAAAGTATGGTGGATGTGTGTACACAAGTAACACAGAGTAGGGGGGTGGGYAGGGCCTTTCTGTTCCCTGACACGAGCTGTTGGGAAATGTTGGATCTTCAGCATCTGCATTGCCACAGTGAGAACAGGCACCTGGTGATCATGACTGTCCTCCCTGTGACCTCGGACTCTCGAGCAGCACATACACAGCCTGACACACAGAGCGGAGAATCTCTTTTGGGTTTATTTTTGGGTCATTTTTCCCATTCAGGGTACAGAGTGGAGGTGATGGGGTCAGGAAGGGTGGTGTATTCAGCTTCTCAGAACACTATTGACTGCTAGCGCTCTCTCTGTGCCCTTTGGACCACCGGTACTGAAGAGGCAGGCACCCAGGTTTTTCTGGAGCCTTTAGTCCGATCTCAAACAGAGACCAATGTCATGTCCAGTTTGCTCAGCCCCAGGTCCTCACCAGGGATTAAGACAGCCAGATTCCATAACCAAAGAAAAAGGGTGGCCGTGGAAGGACACAGTGGAGGGGCGTCTCTCCAGCTCTAGGCAGTGAGGTGCAGGCTCACATGTGTGAGTGTGAGCGGGGCTAGTGTGGGCTAGTCCTCCACAAGCACCTGTCAGGTCCTGTCCCACCCATCTGGCTTTCCTGTGGATGGCTGCTTAATGTTTCTTGTCCCTTTTCAAGAACTAACAAGGCAGACAGCCCTTGTCAGCTCTCTGAAGGCCCCATTTTTCTTGGTCCTTGTTCCACACGTGCTGGAGGTGGGCCCGTGACTTAGTCCTAGAGCTCTGGGGGAGGTACTTAAGACTGGTGGGAGACAGAGGGGCTCACTGGGCGGCCGGATGGAAGTGGTTACAGGGAGCCCATGTTATCTCGGGTTCTGCCAGGTCACTGTTGAACCTGGAGGGGCTGTGGAGGAACTGCCTGAGCATGGGAGAAGTGTGGAGCCGGAGCTGGGAGCCGGGGTCCAACAGAGGCTCTGCCTGCTGGGTGATGGTGGTGGAGGAAGTGAGGACTGTATTCCCAAATTGGTCCATCTCCTCATACTGCTCGGTCACTGTCCTCATGGCTCCATAGGGCTTGGAGGTAGCTGACCCAGTCTGGAATTCCAGAACATTCTTTGGTTGCCCTGTGGGCACAGAGCCCCTGATGGTCATCTCTCTTGTCCYAGCCTGATCCTGGATATCTCTCTGGTAGAGCAGGGCTTGACCTATGTCCTGWCCTAGGTGTGTATTTTTCCCTGAGATAGAATGGTTTCCCTGAGGGCTAGAAGCTTCCGGAAGCTTCTTTGYAGTTGATTGGACAAAGATGAAAGTTGGAGAAGAGGACCCTCTGGAGGARGGCGAGACTTGTAGGGGGCCAGGCTCGGCTTGTGATGTATCCAGCCTCTCGGAGGGCAGGACTTTAACTGCTGCCTGACCTCTGGCCTCTGCGTAACTTCCGATCTTGTCTTGACCTTGCTCCTCAGGATGGCTCTCAACCTTTCCTTGGTTTTTGACTACAGGTGGCTCTTTGACCTGGTTGGAGTCTGTCGGTCTGGCTCTGCTACTGGTGGAGACCTTGTCCACACTGGGATCCTTTGCAGTTCCTTGTGGATGGCGGCTTGTGTGAGCCTCAGACTGGAGGTTAGACATGGAGCTAAGAGCCTTGTGCACTGCCTCTTCAATGTCCAGCAGCCTGGCTAGCGTCTGTTCTTTCAGCTGGGCAACCTCCGTACTCACCCGAGTCAGCTCCCCGAAGGCCTGTTCCATTGAGCTCTCGGTCTTGTGGGGGGCAGCAGGAGCCTGAGCCTGTGATACCCCCTCAAACAGCTTCCGCAGGGCCTGYACRTCTACGCTGGGGGTTGCTTCCTTCTCCAGAGTTTGCACTTGGCTCAGGAGGCCCTGGAGCTCTTGATGGCTGCCCTGTACAATCTCTGGGCTCTCGGGGGTCCCCTGCTTGGAACAGTYCATAGGCTGCTTTTGGGGGGAGCTAGGGTGTTTTCGTGGTGGGCTGGAGTCRTTGTTGAGAACGTTCAACTTAGGAGACTCAGGRCTCTGGCTGTGGCTGCTGGYTATCTGACCCCTGCTAGGCCTGGAAGCCACAGTGCTGAGTGGGTGCTGATGCRTAGGTTGTTTTTGCCCCTTGGAGCACTCWGTCAGAGGCAGGCAGTYCTGGGCTGCTGTTGYGGGAGCCTTGGCTGACCCAGGGTTGGCTATACCTGGCTCACCTGGCCTGCGGTCTTGTCCTGTTTCTGCGATGCCGGCAGAGCCTGCTAAGGACTTGGGCARCCTCTGAGGTGGGTGGGCTTGGCTTAGATGTGCAGGTTTGGGAGGCACTGGGGGTTTCTTTCTTGGAGGCACAGTGGATTCCACTTTGGAGGGTTTTGTCTCTGACCCTTCAGGGGTTTTCTGGCCAGCGGGTCTGTTGCGAGAATGAAGAAGGGGTTCCTGCAGGGGCTTGGAAGCCTGCTGGATGGAGTCCTCCTGGTGGTGGCCTTGAGCTGGGTGGTCAGGTTCTTCTGTCACAGCAGCTGGGAGAGTAGGAGGGGGAGGAACAGAGGCATTATGGGAGTGCAGGCTGGCAACTGCAGCCTGGGGTTTAGATGTCAGAGAGTGATGAGTTAGAGGGACAGTCTTCCGGGAGGTGTCTGCTGCCTGGAGGCACTCAGGCAAGATTTGGGGCATCACTTTCCCCAGAGGTCCCCAGGCCCTTTGTGTATGGCCCCCAGGCTCATGATACCCTGGCTTGGGACTCTGACCTCGGTCTGCCTGGGTTGGGCTGTCCCTTGGTTGGGGCTCTTTTTCAGAAGGCTGGATAGCTCCAGGTGGGTCAGAGGTTCTCACGGGGTGAGCAGCATAGATACCATCCTGTATGGTYACCCGCCCCCTAGGCAGCCCTCTGGGGACTGCTTTGTCGTCCCCACTGACCTTTCTGGGGACTGCTGGGATCCTGGCTTCATTTCCAGGCACAGGCCTGATGCTGCCTTGGGTAACTCCAGCGGCAGGAGTCAGGGCTTGCAGGACATCTTGGGCAGGCATGGAGGGGGCYGCAGGGTCAGAGCCCTGTGGATGCCTGCTCAGAACCTGCTGGTGCAGACTTTGGGCCTCCGCGGTTGCCAAACGCAGGCTTTCCATGGCTTCCTGGAGATCTGGAGCCCCAGACCCTAAAGGGGAAGCAATGGTTCCTTCTGGTCTTCCCGAGGCTGCCTTCCCTTTCTGCCCAGCGTGGCTGGTACCCATTTGCTTCCTTGCTTCGTGCAATGGAGCTTGGGCTACAGGTTTCCCATTCGGAAGGACCACTTTTCCAGCTGTCCGAGGCTGAGGCGGGCAGGGTGTAGACCCTGAGACTCTCAGATGCCCCATCTCCGTGGTGGGGTCTAATGGGGTAACATGTATGATGCTCTCAGCTGGGGGGAGCCTCCGGGACTCCTCAGTAGCTGGTACGGAACTCGAGTCTGTTGGCGGCTCCCACCGCAGACTGTGAAGGCTGTGCAGGTCTCCTTTGTCTATGCAGCTGGCCAGCAGCTGCACACTGCTTCTTTCAGGGGCCCTGCCGGTTAGCTGGGGCTGGAGAGAGTAGGCAGTCAGGGCCACCAGGCCCTGCTCTGTCTCTTGCATCACCAGCCCTGTCTTTGCCACAGAGACTCCCAGGCCACAGGCCAGCAGCTGCTGGAGCTCAGGGTCCATGTCTTCAATATTCCCAGGGTCACCAGGCCCTGGCAGCTTGAGTGGGTGGAGCTGGAGCTGCCCAGCTGTGTCCTCCTGAACCAGCAGTCCCTGCTGGTCCACATCCGTCCGGCGCAGCACTTGGCGGACAATCCTGGGGAGCTCGCCACACACCAGCTCCTCCTTCSGTACATAGGGGTGCCCCTGTCCTGGGCTGGGGAGCACGTACTTGGCAAGACAGAGCTCCCCTGGCCCTCGGGCTTCCATGAGGATACCTCCGTGGTGCAGGATGCCAGGGGTGGCATGCAAGGTCCGAAGGGTTCTCTCGGCCGCCGTCTCCTGCCTCTCGGGTGTCCTGCATTCTGCAGAGCCCTTTGCCTGTTCTTCCTGCAGATTATCCCCTCGGATGCTCTCAGCCGCCAGGGAGCCCATGGGGCAGTTTTCAAAGAGCCAGGTGAATTTATGCACAGAGCCTGTGGGGATGGATCCTGGGCTTATTGTGGTCTCCTGGACCTCCTTCTTGCCAGCCTCCAGAGCCTGGAAAAGCTCTTTCTGCCGAGACACCTGCCCAGAAGGAATCTCCACCCGGCTGGAGTACCTTACAGGCTTTCTCCCGCTGGACTGGCCCGAGGCTGGCAGAGATTCAGTCTCAAAGACATGTCTGTCTGTCTGCCTGTCTCCAGCCTGGACCAGGCTGGTTTGTAGGTGCTGATCCCCAGAGCCTTCCGCCTGGTTCAGAGATTGGGGCCCAAACATCCAGGTGCAGGACTGTGTCTCAGCCTGGCTCACGGGGTCTGTGACCCCGGATTCTCGCTTCTCTGCCAACTCGCTCATAGGGTAGGTCTCAAACAGCCAGCGGATGGTCTGCACATCGCCCTTCTGGGGGAGCTCAGGAGGAGGGCCCCCTGGGCCCCTCCCCTCCTCCTCCTCTCGTTTCTGTCGCTCTTGTTGGTGGATCTTCTCCAGTGGCTGCGTCTCAAAGAGCCACCGAGTGGTGCCAACATCCCCAGCTGCCACTTCCTGCCGAGTGATGCCTCGTACCACATCGACGGTACTGGGGTTTCTACCCAGCTGGTCCAGGGGCCGTGTCTCAAACACCCACTTGTAACCCTTCACATCACCCCCAACTACCTGCTCTCTGCTGACAGAAGTCAGGGCATGAAGCTGTCCCCTGCTGTCCTGCATAGCATATACGGAGGCGTCCTGGGACTGCTCAGCAGAATCAGTCCTTTGTCCTCTGTTTATGTCCCCAAAAGCTGAAGGCTCACCCTGCCCGATGCTGTCTAAGGGAAGGGTCTCAAAAAGATTCTTGAAGGTTTTCACGTCCCCTTTCAACCCATCGTTCTGGGGGACAGCCTGAGACAGAGGCAACGCCGAAGTGTCATTACTGGACAGACACTCAGTCACAAGCCCCTCACCCTTCTGGTGACCCACCCGTTGCAGGTGACCCACTTGGACCTGGTCTCTGAGAGTGTCCAGGGGTTTCGTTTCAAATAGCCAGAGTGTAGAGCGGACATCACCAGGAATCACTTCCTCCTTGGGTGGAGCCTCCGCCTCAGTTTCTCTTTCGCCCTTCAGAGTGTCCAGGGAACAGGTCTCAAACAGATGTCGCTGACGCTGAACATCTGGACCAGGTGGGATGAGATCCGGAGACGGCTGGAAGTCCTTCTCGTCCACCAAGATCTCACGAATGGCGTCCAGAGGCTGCGTCTCGAAAATCCAACGGGTCGCACTGACGTCGGGCAGGGCTCCCTCCTCAAGGGAGATCCCCCGAATCACCCGCACCTGGCTGGGGTCCTGGTTGAAAGCATCCAGAGGTCGGGTCTCAAAGAGCCAGCGGGCAGACCTCACCGCATTGCTCTGAATCTCTTCTCGACAGGCAGCCTTGACTTCGTGGATGGCGCCCTCTGCATCCTGGATGGCACATAGAGGTTCCGTCTGAAACAGCTTCACCGTCTTCTTCACATCACCCTTCAGCTCCTGAATCTCTGAGCGCAGCTCCAAAGGGCTCTGCTCCTGGGTAGAGGGGCGGGAGCCCAGCCGATCCAGGGGCCTAGTCTCAAAGAGCTTTCTGGTTCCCTGTACATCTCCAGTGGCTGCGGGTTCCTTCATGGTTGTCTGCGTTGCTTCCTCCTGGCCCGTCAGCGCATCCAGCGGCTTGGTCTCAAACAACTGCTTGGCAGCTCGGACATCACCCCCTGACAGCCGGGGTCCTGCCTCCGCCACCTCCTGATCTGAGCCATTGGTAAAGGAGCCCTCCTCAAACTTTCGAGAGGTGGCTTGGACGTTGCCGCCTGACACAGGTTCCTTGGCAGCTGGCTTCTCGTGGTCACCAATGGCATCCAGCCGCCAGTTCTCAAAGATCCAGCGCATACACTGAACATCGCCCTCAGTGGGCTCCTCTGAGCCGAGCACCTCAGCTAGGTCCTCCGCCACAGCCTCCTGGAGGTTCTTCCGAAGCTCGGGGTGGATGTGTTTGTAGAGACGCCGGAGCTCGCTGGCTTGCCGCTGCTGCTGGAACTTGGAGAAGGATTCCTTGGGGGGTGGCGTCGGCAGACCCTCTGGGGCTGAGGGAGGAGGGAGGGACAGGTCCCCGCCAGTCTTCATTTGGACGGTTGGTGTAGGAGCGACCTGYGTCTGGGCATCAGCCATCCTTCTGGGAAGGAGGGGAGAAGCTGGGTTGAGGGAGGGGCAGTCCCTGGGTTAACTAGCAGGAGAAAGGCTGGGGACTGTGTGGCCACTACTAAGGGGCTCCCACATCTCTAGATCTCTAGCCTGGGGCTTACTCTGCCACTGCTTGGCTGAGGTATGTCCATCAATATGGGTCTCACCTGGGTCACTGGGATCAAGGAGGGCACAGCTGGCCTGGAGACTCTTTCCAGGCCCTGGAGAGATCTGAACATCCAGTAGGAAATCTGAACGAATCACCTACATCTCCCCCTGTCAAAATTATTGACTCCCAGCAGACTCCCAAGTGGGCGCTGTCTTGGGAAAAGCCTCGATTAAGGTGTCCTTAAATGAAGACTCATTTCCTATAGTGGCGAAATTCCCACATACACCACCAGAGGGCGCGCTGAGGACGTTGACCAGAAACCTTTCTCTACCCTCCACTTCTTGGCTCTCTCCAACCTTTCCCAGGCCCCTGGGTCCACAGCCCTTGCTGGCAAAAGAGGCCCAAGGAGGGGAAATGGCTCATGTTTAGGCAGAGGCAATATTTGAATTCCAGGTCAGGGTTTTGTTTTCACATGTAGACAGGGTCTCAAGTAGCCCAGACTGACCTCAAACCTGCTGCATAGCTGACGGTGACCTTGAACTCCCCCCTGCCTACGTGTGAGATTTCTGGAATGTGCCACCAGTCTCCGTGCTGGGGATTGGACTCGGGCTTCAAGCATTCTGGTCAAGCATTCTCCCAACTGAGGCACCTTGCCAGTCCTGGACTGACTGTCTCCTAAGTTTTCTTCTCCCTGCAGCTCTCTGCAATTAAGGGTAAGAAGCTTGAGTTTTAGGTCAGATCTTGCAGAATTTGAGTTACAGGCTGTGCTGACAGCGAGTCTCCAGACCTTACCGAAGGCCTGACTCCCAAGAACTAGCAGGATCCGGTGTGCTGGGCTTCGTTATTTGCCACAAACCCCTCTAGTCCTGCATCTCTAGGAGATTTAGAAGGTGACATATCCAGGGTATGGGTGTGTGGTAGAGGGTTGTGGGATTAAGGTCCCTTCTCCCACAACAGCTCTGGACATGAGCGCCCTGCCCTGGCTCACAGAGTGCACCCTCTTCCCAATTGTGTGCCAGTGAGCATAGCTTGGAGAGTCTCTAGGGCAGGGCTTCCAGCCAGAATCTAGATCCTGACGCAGCCTCCACCAAGGCACGCCTGACTCTCCCTGACTCTCCTCACACCTCAGAGGCCTCACTCATCCAGCCGTCTTCTGGTCTGTTTCATGTATGTCCTATCTGTCTCGTGACAGGTGTTATGACAGTCCCCAGAGGCCATTAGGGAAAGAATGTAAAATATGTGCCCTTCGTGCTGCCCCGACCCACTGCTCCGCCCTGCCCTTGGCACTAAATATAGCTGAGGTCCAGGCCTCAGCCAGACATTGTGGCACTCAGAAGGAGGCTCCTGCTCAGCCATGGAGGCCTGCTGTGCCCATGCCCCATGCTATCTCTTTCCATACTGTAGGCTCCTGGAAGGCACTGCCTTCTGCTTCCTGTGAAGTGCCAAGGCATTTGACCTGTAGGCCAAACTGTGGATACCCATGGCTCAAGGGCTCTGAGGGTGTGGGGTGAAGCAGGAATGCTGGCGACAAGAGATAGGGCGTCCTCCTGACCTCCTGACCTCCTGACCTTCTACCTCAGAAGGAGGAGGAGAAGGGAGGGCTGCTTGCCCCACTCCCTCCCTGGCCTGTCCACCTAGGGTATGAGAGTCCGGAGGAAGCAAGATCTGACATCATCTTACCCCAAGCAAAACCTCTGGGTGGTCCCTCTTGTGTGTGAGCTCTGAGTAGGAGACCACACACAAACCCATGCCCCTCCCCACTTCTGCTTCACCGTGAGGGTGGCCTGGGCAGATTTCCTATACAGGTCACCAGCTGCCCCCAACCCCGACTCCCAGGGATCCCCAGAATCCTTGCTAGGGACACAGAGGACAAAGGGGTCAGACAGGGACCCACAGAGGCCAATGAATCTAATGACCTGTTGTTAGTGGGTACAGAAGCCCAACGAGGGGACAGGGGCTGCCCATGGAGGCTCCGCTGAGGCCTTAGAAAAGGCTGAGGCAGGCGTTCAGGCTCCTGGCCTTCCCGGCGCTACACTCCTCTGGCCTGAGACTCCTGAGGGCAGGTTTGGGGGCAGGCTTAGGATATAGTAATTTCAAAGACTGTCTGTGAATAGGTCCTGTCACTCAGCACTGCTGACTACTCAGGACCACCGGCCTCCACCTCGGGTCCCTCCTTGGCACCAGCCTGTTCTAGGCACATTCAGATCTGATCTCTCCATTCTGAGTCACCCCAGGCTTAGTTGGAGGATTTCCCCATGGGGCAAGAAAATGGTCTGTAACAAAGTCATCCTACCCCAGCTGCCTCACAAGGAGAGTTGCTCGCAGGCTAGCCTGGGCACAAAATCGCTGGGGCCATTTATGCCAAGACTGTGACCAACAATAGCTGGAGACTGGGCTTGCCCTGGGCCATGTTCTGGCTCTGGCTGTCCCCGGTCCCTTACCTTCCAGCTCTCTCTCTCTTCTCTCTTTCCCGCAGTCTCAGGCTTCTTGAGAGGACACTCTGAAGCAAGAGGAGCCCCGTATCAGCATTTTTATTTCTTTTTCGGACAGAGTCTCACCCAGCTCAGGTTGGCCTCGAACTCAGTAAGGAGTTGAGGATGACCTTGAACTCCAGACCCTCCTGCCACTCCTCCAGAGACAGAGCACAAGCGTGCAACATCTTTTCTGGCTTTATGTGGTGAACCCAGGGCTGTGTGCATGCCATGCAAGCACTTTACCAGCTGAGCTACGTCCCAGGCCCATAGCTGCATTAGAAAAATCAAAACTTTGGCTGGGGTGGTGGTGGCGGGCCGAGTCTTTAATCCCAGCACTCTGGAGGCAGAGGCAGGCGGATCTCTGAGTTCGAGGCCAGCCTGGTCTACAGAGTGAGTTTCAGGACAGCCAGGGCTACACAGACAAACAAAACAAAACAAAAAACAACCAAAGCTCCAGGCCAGAATGTCGGGCCAGTGGTATAAGTACCTCCTGCTATTTCTGGGGAACAGGGTTCCGTCCCCGGGGGCCACATACATGGTGAAAGAGAGGAACAATGTGCTCGGATGCCTCTACTTCCACCACGACACATGGGCCCACTCACATGCACACAAAAGGAGCAGAACTGTAACTTAAAAATTAAAAAGCACGAAGCTCCAGGCAACCACCTGAAACCCTCTCTCGATGATACTAGATCGGAGAGAATCTGCTTCTTGGGCCCGCCTGAGGTGGCCGCAGCAACTTTCGAGCACATACAAACACTGGCTGCCCTGGTGGCTTTTCTCTCTGGGGGCCCGTACACCTGGACCACATCCTCTCGACACCGTCCCTGCCACCGTTGCTACACTCCCCCTCCTGAGGGCCCAACCTACAGTCGTAGCCTGTAACACCAGAGGGGGGGTACTCACCAAGGGTCTGGCTGGTGTCTGGGTGCTTTTGGAGGTCTAGCCTTGGGGTCTGCTGCTCTGCTGGGATTCTTTGTTGTTAGTTCTGTTCTGTTCCTGGGTCCCACGCGTCTCTCTACCTTGGCTCTGGGTCTCTGTTCTCTGCTAGCCAGGCAGCTGCCTTTATCTGGCTGGCTGGCTGGGGGTGGGTGAGGGTGGGGGCGGGGGAGAGGCTATGTTCGGAGTATTAAGTGGTCCGGTTATTTTTAGGGCTTGTGGAAGTCACTTTTCCATCCTGGGGAATCGGTTACAAGTCCTTCGGGCTGGGGAGGGACAGGGTGGAGGAGGAGTCCCATTCATCCCAAGACTGCCCTGAGGACCCGGGTGGGTGACTCAGTCGTGGATGGAGACATCTAGGTTATTTTGAGGAGATGAACAGGGGGACACTTGACGTGTGGATGACCCTGTCCTCTCATCCCGCAGGCCCCCTCTCTCTATGCTGAACTACTCTTACCACACATGTTCCACCGAGCCCAAAGCCCAGCAGCTCCCTGAGGGCAGGACCAGGCTTCTGACTACCGGAAACATCTTCACGTAAAAGGCTCAACCTCTGTTTCTCTCTGTGAAAAAACAAAGCTGGCCTGTCTCCCGTCTATTCTTCGAAGCTATGAGGGAAGTAAACTTGGGGATGAGAGAGATTTCTGAAGGAACAGGACCTTGATTTATCGAAAAATCTGAAGGATGGATCCGTGGTGTCCCAACCCAGTGACCTGGGTCCACAGCTACTTCTAGACTCTTCCCTCTGACTCAGGGCCCAGACTCTCTGGGAAAGGCTGGGAGGACCTACCCAGGAAAGTTGACTGTGAGGTTATTTCTGACCCCGGAGTCATCATCTTCCTGGTCACAGATGGAGTGACAGACTGTGCACCTGTCTCTTCCTCAGTCACACGGAGCCCAGGGGACCTGGCAGGCTTCATCACTTACTTGGCGCTAAGGCCCGTGTGAAGAGATGCCACAGAAAATACGGAAGAGGCTTTTGTCCCAGGCGGGTGTAGCGGGAACTGCACCGCCTCTGTGTATACGCTAAAGGGCCGCGGACAATGCCAGCCAATCAGGAACTGCTGTTTAGAAGAGCCGCTTTCTTGGGACCAATGGGGCGTGGTTGGAGGGTATTAAAGGAGCGTACAGCAGCGGCGGTGTTCGTTCAGAGAACTTGCTGCGCTTTCCCACCTGCTCCGGGGTCTGTGTAGTTGACTCTGCTCCACCTCACCTCCAACCCCCGAGGGCAGGTAGGGTCGGGCTGGCGAGCAGTGCAGGGCACAGGCAGCAGGTGGGAAGCCAGGCTCCTCCCTGCGTGCGAGTGTTCGGTCTTCCTTCTGAGTTCCAGGTGCCTTCAGACGCCGGGGTGATGACCGGCGTCGTGAACCTTGTCCACGGCGTCAATTCCATCCCGCTGTCAGCTCGGGCCTGGGAGGCGCATCTTGGAACCCCCCTCTCTCTTGTCCCCATCCCCCACTCAAGAGTTCTGGCTGTCTCTGGAAGGGACAGACGTTGCAGAGCCTTTCTCTCACAGGGTGTACCAGAGCAAGCAGGAGCATCTACAACCGGAAGTGAATACCTCCCTGGGTGATTGTGAGCACTGCACCAATTATCATATGCAAATGGCTGTGGAGAGTGCCTACCACGCGGTGTGTGTTGTAAAACTGCCTGCTCTTATGTTATAAGCTGCTGAAGGCACTTGCCACCAAGGTTGATGACCTGAGTTCAATCCCCGGGGACCCGCCTGGTGGAAGGAGAGAACCAGCCTCTGCAAGTTGTCCTGTGGTCTTTGAACAGAAAACAGTTTCTGGGAAAAGATCTAATTAAGCAGGCTATGGTGGTGCACGCCTCTAATCCTAGCACACGGGAGGCAGAGACCGTGGTTCTCTGTGAGTTTGAGTCCAGTCTGGTCTACAGGCTAGCCAGGGCTGCATAGTGAGATCCTGTCTCTCTCTTCCCCCAAAAGTAATCAGAGTGGGGTCGGGTAAACACTAGGGCAAGCTTGCTAACGCAAGAGAAATCTCCAGGCTTCCATCTTCATTAAAGGGATGAAGGGCTCTCCCCACACCTCACTGGAAACAAGCTGTCAGATAAATTTATTATCCAGTAATCCTAACGTTCAGGTGGATCTGAGAGGATCGTTGTGAGATTATTGTTTTTTTTTTTTTTTTTTGGTGTCACACGCCCCACCCCCTCCACCGCTGGTTTCTCTCTATAGCCCTGGCTGTCCTGGAACTCATTCTGTAGACCAGGCTGGCCTCAAACTCAGAGATCTGCCTGCCTCTGCCTCCYGAGTGCTGGGATTAAAGGCGTGCGCCACCGCTGCCTCTCAGCTGGTTTATGAGCTTGAAGCCCTAGGGCCCCAGCTCTGCCAGCCAGCCCTTTCTCTAGGCAGGCTCTGTTCATACCAGGATTGAGAAGAAGGGGTTCCCAGCCTGCCTCCACTACAAGAGGAATTCCTTGGAGTGTAGTAATTCCAGTGGATTAAGGCCTGATCAGGAGACACACTGCCTGGGATTGAATCCTACCTGTGACTCCCGTCAGCCGTGTGACTTTGTAGGATTCTTTCTTTCTTTCCTTCTTTTTTTCTTTTCTTTCTCTTTTCTTCTTCTTCTTTATTTTATTTTTTTTTTCCAAGTCAGGGTTCCTCTGTATAGCCCTGGCTGTCCTGGAACTCACTCTGTAGACCAGGCTGGCCTCGAACTCATCCACCTGCCTCTGCCTCCCAAGTGCTGGGATTAAAGGCGTGTGCCATCACCGCCTGGCTCTTTCTTTCTTCCTTTTTAATTAATTAATTTATTTTATGTATATGAGTACACTGTCGCTATCTTCAGACACACCAGAAGAGGGCATCAGATCCCATTACAGATGGCTGTGAGTCTTCATGTGGTTGCTGGGAATTGAACTCAGGACCTCTGGAAGAGCAGTCAGTACTCTTGACCACTGAGCCATCTCTCCAGTCCTCTTTCTTTTTCACTTCCTTCCTTCCTTCTTTTTTCTTTTTAAGTATCAAGAATTACATTTATTTATTATTATTGTGTGGGTGGCGGCGGCATTGACACGGGGCACCTGTAGAGGTCAGAAGACAGCACTGATTCTCTCCTTCCACCTGGGAATGAGGTCAGGCTTGGCTGCCACCACCTTCAGCTGCTGAGCCACCCCACTGGTCCCCGCGGCGTTTTAATACCTAGGGTACTCTGCCGGACGGATGGGACAGGCTTGGAGGATTGTTCTAGTTTTCTTTTTGCTGCTGTGATAAACACCAGAGCCCATCACTGAGGGAATTCAGCAGGGACTCAGGCAGGGCAGCTTTACCGGCTAGTTCCCTGGCCCAGGCCCACCTGCTTTGGGATGGCGCTACCCACAGTGGGCTAGGCCTCCCCTACACTAATTAGCTATCAAAAACGTCCCACAGATATGCCCATGGGTCAATATGAGGTGTAGCTGAGGGTGACCTTAAACTTGTAATCCTCCTTCTTCAAACTCTTGAAGGCTGGGATGATGCATTTACCAACACGGCTGGGTTATTCAGTGCTRGGGATGGAACTCAGGGACTTGTCCATGGCAGGCAGGCACTGTACCAACTGAGCTGTGCCCCAGTTCTTCTAGAAGGTTCTAGTCAAGATCAGGTAGCAGTACAGTCATCGKAGAGTCACAGAGATAGAGTATAGGGGTAGAAGAAAGAGCCAACATGTGAATCCAGGTCCCACTGGGTCCAGGAGATCGCAAGGAAGGCAGAAGCTGAACACCTGTCCACAGGGTTGCCTTCGTATCTGACAAGATTTAGAACATGACCCGCTGCAGGAGCATGCCTGCAGTCATGCTGATACTGTGAACTGGTCTCAAAGAACAGCAACCAAGTATATGAAAGTTCCCAGTGTCAAGCCACAGTGTGGTATGGTTTTACTGCTGAGGTGAGGCATCGTGAGTTGGTTTCATTCGCTCTCCCATCACAGAGTTCATCTTTGAAGGAAGTCAGGGCAGGAGCTCTGGCTTGTGTCAAGTTGACATAAGATCTAGCCAGCACTCAGAGCCCAAAGAAAAAGATCGTATGGCGCTGTCGAGGAGAGGGAAAATCGAGGCCCTTTTTATTAGTCTGGCTTGGGGAGTGAACAGGTAGGACAGCAGCATGGTGGGGAACGATGGCTTTCAACGGGAGATGCCAGGTCTCCAGGAGGAGCCTCTGAGTCACTCTCAGAGCTGGAAGTCAGAGAGAGGACTGAGCTGGTGTCCCTGGCGCGCCGCACAGGAATCTGAAGATGGTGATTTCCCGAATGGCCCGGGAAGAGAGTAGGCTCAGGRCTGGACCTGGGAGGAGACTGGAGATAAGGCCAGGGAGAGGTTGCAGCCAGAGAGTAGCTGGAGGCCACGCAGAGACAAGAAGCTATTTTGGGAAGAAAGAGTGGTGCAGTGTGGGTAAGACCGGCTGCCAGGAGCCACGGCGTGTCCTGCGGGATCCCGGCGGATGCCAAGCCTGGCTGGGACTTCAGGAGGAGGACAGTCTGAGCCATGTGAACAGGCACAAGGGAGACTCAAATGGAAATTTACACAGGGGCCAGGATTGTTGCTAGGCAGACAGACAGACAGACAGACCCCCGACCGACCAACTGACCTACCGACCATCAGGAAAGAGTCATATAAAGTGTTAGGGTTCTGTCTAAGCTCCACCCCACAGTTGCCTGGCGACAGCCAGGTATGCCCYTCCCCAGAGTTGCCTGGCAACAGCCAGGTAGGCCTGGCCTATAAAAGAGGCTGCTAGGCCCCTCCTCTCTCTCTTATCTCTTATTCCTCTTGCCTCTCTTCACCTCTCTCCTCTCTGCCCTCTTGGGCTCTCCTCCCCTCCCCTTCTCTCCATGTGGTCATGGCCGGCCTTTGCTTCTCTACTCTCTCCCTCTCTCTGCCTTTCTCTGCCTCCACTATGCCATTAACTCCCATCCTCTGCCCTGAATAAACTCTATTTTATACTGAGTCTGTGTGTGTCTGGTTCCTCTGGGGAAGGGATGCCTACTGGGGCACCCCTTCCCCCACACCACTGTATACCATTCTCTAAAACCCCTTTCTTTTTTTCTTTT